>JANIJH010000006.1:71283925-71312164 GCA_024520975.1 Erythroxylum areolatum | reverse complement strand
AAGTCAACAATGACACTTATTTTGAATAATTAAAATGTTTCTAAAACGACTTTTATTATGAAACAGATGGAGTATTTTCCAACAAAATTAGTATCAGAGCCCTTTTTATCCTTTGGGCAATAAAGTGATACTTGGGTCCATTGGGTATTTGAAAGAGATATTTTTCTTTGGTCTTTGGGAAACACGAGAGAGAGAGAGAGAGAAGGTCATTTTTTTTGTTTTTTGGCTTTGAGGAGCGCTATACGAGAATGGCAGCAATAACTGGGTTTTCTTCTTCTCAACCACTCCTACCTATTTTCAATGGAGAGAAATATGAGTGGTGGAGCATCAAGGTGAAGACATTGCTCAGATCGCAGGAGCTATAGGACTTGGTCGAATATGGGTTCATTGATATATTGGAACCCAATGAAGAAGAAGAAGAGAGGCTGAAAGAAACCAAGAAGAAAGATGCCAAGGCACTGTTTATTCTTCAGCAAGCAGTTCACGAGTCTATTTTCTCACGTATTGCAGCAGCAACCACAGCGAAGGAGGCATGGTCAATCCTACAGAAGGAGTTTCAAGGTGATTCAAAGATCATAGTGGTGAAATTGCAATCACTAAGACTTGACTTTGAGACCTTGATGATGAAGAATGGTGAATCAATTGCTGATTTTCAGTCACGAACAATGGCAATAGTCGGTCAAATGCGTTCCTACGGTGAGCACATTTCAAATGAGACGATCGTTGCGAAAGTCTTGCGAAGCTTGACAACAAAATTTGATCATGTAGTAGCTGCCATAGAAGAAGCCAAAGATCTATCAGTTCTCTCTGTTGATGAACTTATGGGATCTCTTCAATCTCATGAGGTAAGAATCAATAGATCAGTGGAAAAGAACGAAGAGAAGGCACTTCAAGTGACAGATACAGCTACCAACCATGGAGAAAATGTTCGTTCAGCTAGCAGAGGTCGAGGAAGAGGAGGATTTTGCGGTGGTCGTGGTCGTGGTCGTAATAATGGTAGAGGAAGCGGACGAAATAATGAGCAAAGGCAATACAATGAGCAAGGTAACATGAGGAGTGGCATTCAGTGTTATCATTGCAAAGGATATGGACATATACAGGCCAATTGTTGGTATAAAGACCAGCAGATGAATTTTGCTGCAGAAAATGAAGAAGACGAAAGACTTTTTATGGCTTGTGTTAATACTGACCTGAAACCAAGTAATTTGTGGTTTGTTGACAGCGGTTGCTCGAACCATATGACAGGCACCAAATCCTTGTTCCAAGAGCTTGATGAGTCACAAAGGATAAAGGTGCAGCTTGGTAACACTAAGGAGATGCAAGTCGAAGGAAAAGGCACGGTGAAAGTTGAAACCAATCATGGCAAGGTAAAGGTTTTGGGTAATGTTCAATTTGTGCCTGATTTAGGATACAATTTATTGAGTGTTGGACAGTTGATGGATGGAGGGCATTCTGTTCTATTTGATGACAACGCATGTATCATTACAAATAAGAAATCAGGCCAAAAAGTTCAGATCAGCATGACTTCGAACAAGATGTTTCCATTGGATGTTTCTAACATAGAGAATTTTGCTCTTGCTGCAAGTGCAAAAGATGACTCAACACTATGGCATTTAAGATACGGGCATCTCAACATAAAAGGCCTAAAGTTACTCAGTGATAAAGGTATGGTCCTTGGCTTACCACAAATTAGCTCAATTAATCTGTGTGAAGGGTGCATTTATGGCAAACAAACTAGGAAGTCATTTCCCATTGGAAAAGCTTGGAGAGCTTTAAATTGTCTAGAATTAATCCATGCTGATTTATGTGGACCAATGCAAACTGAGTCTTTAGGTGGCAGTCGTTATTTCTTGTTATTTACTGATGATTATAGTCGTATGAGTTGGGTGTATTTTCTGAAAGATAAATAAGAAACTTTTGAGAATTTTCGACAATTTAAGGCTATGGTGGAGAATCAAAGTAGCTGCCATATCAAAGTTCTTCGCACAGATAGAGGTGAAGAGTTTATGTCCAAAGAATTTAATATATTTTGCAAAGAGAATGGCATCCAAAGGGAGTTGACAGCTCCTTACACTCCAGAGCAAAACGGTGTGGCTGAGCGGAAGAATCGAACCATTGTAGAAATGGCAAGAAGCATGTTACAAGCAAGGGGACTTTCTAATCAATTTTGGGCAGAAGCTGTAGCAACTTCCATCTATTTGTTGAATCTCTCACCAACAAGGGCTGTCATGAACAAAACTCCATATGAAGCTTGGCATGGAAGGAGACCAAATGTAAGTCATTTACGAGTTTTTGGGAGTGTTGCTTATGCTTTGGTAAATTTACCAACTCGTCGAAAGCTTGATGAAAAATCTGAAAAATGCATTTTTATTGGTTATTGTACTCAATCCAAAGCATATAAATTGTATAACCCTCTTAGTGGTAAGATTTTAATTAGAAGGGATGTAATATTTCATGAATTTGCAAGCTGGAATTTGAGTGAAAAGAAAGCAGAACAGGAGATTCGTGACCCCATTGAAGTTTCTCTTGATAAAAGGGAGGAGCAAACTCTAATAAGTTCACCTGCTAGCTCACCAGTGGTGTCAGCAACTTCGACAACACAAAGCAGCAACTCTTCATCTATAACTCTCGAAGATTCTTCAGCTGAGCTGATTCCACTAAGAAGATCAACAAGAGACAAAAAGCCAAATCCCAAATATACTAATGACATATATACTTGTCAATTTGCTCTTATTGTTTCAGATCCATTATATTATGAAGAAGCAGCTGAGAAAGAAGAATGGCAGAAAGCAATGATGGAGTAGATGAAATCCATTGAAAAGAATGGAACATGGGAGATGGTGGACTTACCGGAAGGCAAAAAACCAATTGGCTTGAAGTGGGTGTTCAAGACAAAATTTGCTGTAGATGGGAGCTTACAAAAGCACAAAGCACGTCTTGTGGCAAAAGGTTATGTGCAGCAATATGGTGTTGATTTCGAAAAAACTTTTTCTCCAGTAGCTCGGTTTGAAACGATGAGGGTTGTTTTGGCATTGGCTGCATAATTGCAATGGTCAATTTATCAATTTGATGTCAAGTCGGCATTTCTCAATGGAGATTTACAAGAGGAGGTATATGTAGCACAACCAGAAGGTTTTGTAAAGCAAGGTAATGAAACAAAGGTGTACAAGCTAAAAAAGGCGTTGTATGGTTTGAAGCAATCTCTTCGAGCTTGGTACAGCAGAATCGATGGGTATTTTCAGAAAAAGGGGTACATGAGAAGTGAAAATGATCCCACCTTGTATGTGAAAAAAAAAGGTAAAAATGATTTCATCATTGTTTGTCTTTATGTTGATGATATCATTTATACTAGCTCTTCTATCTCTCTTGTGAATGAGTTTAAATATCAAATGATGAATGAGTTTGAGATGTCAGATATGGGGTTGTTGCATTATTTTCTTGGCCTTGAAGTCCATCAATCTGAAGATGGGATTTTTATTTCACAAAGGAAATATGCCAGGGACTTGCTCAATAAATTTGGTATGCTTAATTGCAAGCCTGCAGCTACACCCATGAATATTAATGAAAAATTGCAGCAAGAAGATGGTGAAGAGATGGCAGATGCTAGGAGGTTTAGAAGCTTGGTTGGAGGTTTAATTTTCTTGACTCACACTAGACCCGATATTGCATTTCCTGTTGGTATTATTTCCAGGTTTATGCAACAACCTTCAAAAGTTCATTATGGAGCAGCAAAGAGGGTCTTGCGTTACATTGCAGGAAGTATGGAGTATGGCATTTGGTACTCTAAAGTCTCCAATTTCAGGTTGTGTGGATATACAGATAGTGATTGGGCAAGTTCATTGGATGATCGAAGGAGCATTTCAGCAAATGTTTTCACTCTAGGTTCAGGAGTGATTACATGGAGTTCAAAGAAGCAAGCCACAATAGCATTGTCAACCTCAGAAGCAGAATATGTTGCAGCAACTTCAACAACTTGTGAAGCAATTTGGCTAAGAAGAGTGTTAACAGATCTTCAACATGAGCAGAAGGGACCAACGGAGATATTTTGTGACAACAAAGCAACTATTTCCATGACAAAGAACCCAACATTCCACAGCAGGACAAAGCATATTGACATTCGTTATCATTTCATTCGTGATTTGGTAGCAAAGGAGGAGATATCTTTAAAATATTGTAACACACAAGAGCAGCTGGCTGATGTATTGACAAAGGCTCTATCAAAGGAGAAGTTCTGCTATTTCAGAAGATTGCTAGGTGTGTGCAGTTTTGAATCAAGGGGGAGTGTTGAGGAATGATTCAAAACATTGACCGAATAAATCGTTGGATAGTTCTTTTATTTTGTTTAGCAGTTTCCTTTATTTTCTCAAGTCAGTTAACATTGCTAATAAAGTAGAGTAGTGGGACCGAGATTCTTGGTTTGTTTGTTCCTTCCTTATTCTATATAAGTGGACATACGTTGTTGTCAATTTAGATAAGTTTGCAATTAATAAAGCAGAGCTTTATCTCTTCCTCTGTTTTTCCTTTTCTTTTGTCGTCTTTGTGTTTTATTTTCCAACAAACCAAAGTTAGTTCATCTCAAATTATGAAACTTGAGATTAGTTCATCTCAAATTATGAAACTTAATATCAAAATCATATTGTTTTAAAATTAGGAAAATCAGGCTTCAAATCGACCTCTTAAATTTTAACTCAACTAAGTCTAATAAGTTGATTTCAAGTAGGAATCACAATAAGTTGGGCCGGTCGTGAGCTCTATCAGGCTTGAGATAGAGGCTTTAGCTCAAGTCCGAACCCAAGCTCAACTAAATTTGAAATAGTTTGCTTGAAATTTAGTTAAAAAAATTAAAATAGAAAATGATATTTTACTTATAATAGTCGAGCCTTAAGCAACTCAAACTCAAATTCTAATTTTTCAGAAAATTTGGATCTAATAGTTGACTTCTAGTTACGGCTTGGAGGGATAGGTTGAGGCAAAGCCGAGTTTCCATCTCTAATTTTAAGGTTGAATTGGGTTGATCTAAATTTGTTATCTTTATATTTTACTTACATTTTTATTTAAAATGTTGAGTAAGTGATAAATTCTTTAACATATAATTTAATGTTAAATCATAATTCTTAAAATTTTAAATATTTAAAAATTAGTATTATATAAATTGACTATCCTTTTTTTCTAGAGTTTAATTTACGTAATGGTGCAAATTTGACCAGATTATGCAAAATCACTACTTTGAACAAATAAAGTCGGCTAGTAAAATTTTGACAAAATGTTCTAGAAGATAATTTGTAATGTTATTTATTCAACATGTGCCTGAATTTATTTATAATTTCTTTTTTTAATGTAAAAAAAAAGCTACGTATATTAATGATCTTTTTCTTTTCTGATTCTAACAAACCGAAAAGCTTTGTGTATTAAAGTACGTTAATTTGTTTTTAATTTAAATAAAAGTTAAGTCATAAAGTAATCGATAATTGTTTTTTTATAACCTGCAAAGTGGAAAGTCCAGTGTACGGGTCACTTTGACTTTTTTTACCCTTTCAAGTTAAAATTATATTTTTTATAGACATGTAAGTTATTAATACTAATTACAATTAACTTACAATTTCTTTTAAAATAATTATTAAATATTATAAATACTTCACAAATAATAAGTTAAGGACGGTTGAAATTTAAAAAAACCGTGTAAAAGAAGGACGGGGCTTTGAAAAGGCAGACGTTGACTTACTCAGCGGTCCTCATTTCTCGCCGTCCCTTCAATCTTCCTCGTTTCTTCTCAAGCACAGCCAAACACGACTATTACTACTAGTTCTTCTTCTTTTATATTTGACACATACATCACCAACTTCCTTAACCAACCCAGAAACTTTGTTTCTTCTCTCGCTTTTGATCCTCCCGATGGCCTCTTTTGGCAACTCTACGTCGCTGATCCCCGACTTTCTCTACTCTCCCCATGTATCCTCCAGGAACTTGGCTTTGATGAACGTCAACCATGGCGTCGCTGCAACGTCCAGTGGTGGCCCTCCGTCAAAAGGGTTTGTGATTCCGGCACCCAGTGAGAAGATTGAGTTGTTCTCGCCGAAATATTATGCGGCATGCACGGCCGCTGGGATGTTGAGCTGTGGACTTACTCACACGCTTATCACTCCTCTCGATCTCGTCAAGTGTAACATGCAGGTCTTGATTTTTGCACTTACGTGCTTGTTTGCGCTATTGTTTTCCTCCTACAAAGTTTTGGTCCCTCTGTCATGCTTTTCTTCAGGGAATTGTGTTATAATCTCATGCATGGAAAGATAGCTTTAAAGAAGTTCTAGTCCATTTCAGTTTATAAGCCACTTCTTGATCATTCGTCATATTCATGGAGTCTGAAAGTTGTGATTTTTAAGGGTCTTCTTCATGACCGTATTATTAATCTTGAATTATGTATCTCTTCTTCGGCTGTTAATTGTTTGGTATTTACGTCTCGACCTGTCTGAATCATAGGAATTTTGAAATATGACCCTTTCTTTGTTTGAATCTTCTATGCATTGTGAAAAAGGCAACAATCGCTTTTGCTACTTTAGTTGTTCAATATTTTGAAAAATAGGGGAATCCCACATTCACCCGGCATTTGACCTATCCTCCAAGCGTACTGGAAGATGACGTGCAAGAAACGATTTAGCTAAATGACAACTGCCCAAATGCTAACTTTTGATGTGATTGATGGTTTCAGATCGATCCAACAAAGTACAAGAGCATTTCATCTGGATTTGGGGTCTTGCTAAAGGAACAGGGGCTTAGAGGTTTGATTAGGGGATGGGCACCTACTTTGATTGGATATAGTGCTCAGGGGGCCTGCAAATATGGATTCTACGAGTACTTCAAGAAGTACTACTCGGACATAGCTGGTCCTGAATATGCTGAAAAGTACAAAACCTTGATATATCTTGCTGGTTCAGCGTCAGCTGAAGTGATTGCTGATGTTGCCCTCTGTCCCTTTGAGGCTGTTAAGGTTCGTGTTCAAACCCAACCTGGATTTGCACGGGGCTTGTCCGATGGATTTCCCAAGTTTGTCAAAGCCGAAGGTTATTCAGGGTACGGCCTACCCGCAAAATAATTGTTTCGCTTTTTGGTTATTTATGATGCTCTCTGTGAAGTTGCAGCCACTGTCTAGCTTGAGTTGATAAAATAGTCGACTTTGTGCAGGTTATTCAAAGGGCTTACTCCTCTTTGGGGACGTCAGATTCCATGTAAGCTATATCATTTTGCGATTTATATCATATGTGTTTTGCTTATAACAAAGTTTCTGAGGTGATTCATATCCTAGTTTGTTACAACTGATTCCGAGTTTGCAATTACCCAAGTCTTTGCTGCTTTCTTCTTTCATAGTCATTCAAATGGAGAAAACATCCCAATGTCGATTGACACTGGAGTCAAAGCATTTTGTAGTGAATAGAACATCATCTTTTCTTCATGCCAAGATTTTATCTGAATGTTAGTATTAATTTGCTGCAGATACAATGGTGAAGTTTGCTACATTTGAGAACACAGTTCAGATGCTATACAAGTATGTCATCCCAACGCCGAAAGAGAAACGCAGTATAAGTTTGCAGCTTGGGGTCAGCTTTGCCGGTGGCTACATTGCCGGCGTTCTCTGTGCTGTTGTCTCACACCCAGCAGACAACCTTGTATCGTTCCTCAACAACGCCAAGGGGGCAAGTGCCAGCGAGGTAATGACTCCGTCTCATATTTGACACCGAATAACTCCCTCCCTTCACCAAAAAAAAATTCCCATTTGGATAATTATAATCTCATCGACTTTCATGCTTTTCTCTGTTGCAGGCCATAAAGAATCTAGGACTGTGGGGTCTTTTCACAAGGGGCCTTCCTCTCCGGATTGTCATGATTGGAACACTCACCGGAGCTCAGTGGGTCATCTATGATTCTGTCAAAGTCTTTTTTGGAGTGTAAGTTCTTCCTTTCAACATAATTGAGCTATGCTTTCTTCTAACGAAGTCGATCATTGGAGATAATTTTGCCTGCACATATCTCGTTGAATGTCATGCTTCATTTATTTTGCTCTTATACCTTTTTCTTTTCTTTTCTTTTAGGCCACCTACTGGCTCTGCTCCTGCTCCATCTGTTGCAAAGGCTTGATTTAGTGGACGATGATAAAAGATACTATACGACGATTTGCTGTTCATTATTCCTTTTTCATGTTCGATTCTTGCGGGGGATGTCTTGGCTCTCGTCCTTATCTTCCTATAGCTATACCATATTACAGTACAGTGATTGATCATGTCAGCTTTAATAGCAAGTATACCTAGATTAGTCCAAGAACTTGAGATTCCATAGTTTTGTTTTTGTTGGAGATTGTAGGGATTTAGAACGGAACCTTGTTCCACAAGAGCTTGATCTTGTTATGACAAAAAGAATCCCTTTTCTGAGTTTGATGAATGAATGCAAAAGATTATCATGTGCGCTGAATGAGTTTCATTGACATAAGCTGTCTGGTATAACCTAACCTGAGTTCTGCACCAGATCGAATTTTCTGCAACTCCTGGCAATTTTTCCATGGAAAACTTGCAAGGAGGAACGATAAGAGTAGTATGCCATGTAAAGTCAGGTGCCTTTTTTTTTTTGGGTTGCTATATCATATCACATTCTGAACTTACATAGTCCTGGACTGGGTTAGAGTAAGAGGGTATACAGTGTCAAAGACAATCCTGGCAAAAACATGTCGGACTTCCTCTAGATTGCCCATAGCTAACAACTCATAGTTTATCTTCTTACCTAGCTTGGGCACACAGCCTCTCTCTCTGCCATGCTTCTGTATACACTCAAACATCCTGAGAACTTTGAGATACAATGCCAATGGAATGAAAACCTGCATGGTTAATAGAGTAAATAATGAGGTATTCTGTAACTAAAGAATGAGATAAAGTACATTGCACTCATGGAGTCAAAGGCACTTGACAGGTTTAAGAATCAATTCAATAAATAAAAAGTTTCTGAAGGTCTTCAATGAAATATCTCATGTCCAATTCCATATCTTTTCCATTTTCTATATGTTACCCAAAGTCCATTTTCACTGAACTTGTTTTAATGGTTAAACATTCCATCAAAAAGGTAACAGAGAGGCCAAGAAAGAAAATGCTTACCATATCTGACTGTGGAGCTTTAGGGTAGTCTGACATGGCCTGAGACACGTAATACTCATCTGTCATCTTAGAAAGCACTTGTTTAACTGATGCGGCAAGATCTACAACCTCAGCAACCAATGACTTAGTGTCCAGATCCTGAGGTTCGGATAACTCCGGAAGGCTGACATCATGTGGCCTAGTGATCCTCCTCGCTATGTCTACTGCTTCTGACATATTGCCACCGTTGTGGAGAGCAAGACAAAATGCGGCAACCACCATAGGATTCCGTGGTTGGTCAGACACTGCTTTATGGAAAGCAAGGATACCAAACCTGAAAATGTGATGACGTGATAAATTGGTCAGTAAAACTTACGATGAACTCTAAGAATTTACCACAGACAGTTCTAAGCCAATAATGAAAATTCTAAGAGCAAATCAGGGCATGGTCTGCAAATACCATGTTGGTGTTGGGATTAGTAATTGATGTTGCACCATCTCAACAATATAGTCTCAGTGATCTGCAAGCCTGAAAATCTACAGCATACTTCTGACAAGTAGGAATGGCAACAGATCGGGAATCCGAGCTAAGCTCAAAAATTTTCTAAAAGCCTGAATTCAACCTAAAGCCCAATCAAACTTGAAAGACTTGGCCTAAACCCAATCTTGATAGAGTTTCGGATAGCCCGAAGATCAATCGAGCCCAGTGAAGCTTTAATTTGACCCAATTAGGTCACATCAAGCCTAATTGGATGGTGTTAGGTCCAAAAACCATTTTAAAAAATATTCTATGGTCTAGTACCCATTTAGGCTATGTCAAATCCAAAAGCTTATCCCTTTTAGAAAAATATTAAATGTTTCAAAGTCTAATTGAAGAAAGTCCAAAAGCCCAATTCTTTGAAAGTTTTGTGATTAAGCAAAGACCCAAATGCTCTATTTATAAAATCACTTTCCTCCTCCTTGTCTTTTCACTTTCAATAATGAGAATTGGGAAAGTGATTCCATAAATAGATCATTTGGATCATCGCCTCAATCACAAATCTCCCAAAGGATTTATCTACAGTTAGGCTTCGGACTTTGGGTCAGGCTTGATTGTAGAGCCTGAACTTGACTCGAAGTTCAAAAATTTTATAAATAAAAGACTTGAGTCTAGCTCTAAACTCGGTCAATAGGACCAGAAGCCTGTGAAATATCAAGTCAATTTGAAAAACTACAATTATTAAAATGATGTTTCACAGGATATTATATACAATTGGACTGAAATAAATAAAAAGACAAGCAACCAAGAACAGACTTACCATAAACTGCCATGGCATGGCCTATCAGGTGCAAGAAGTCTATCCAAGTTAGAAAACAGACACTGCCAATGAATGAATAGATACTTTGATCACTTAAAAGTTCATCATACTACCAAGCCTTTCTGATATGTACAATTTATACAGTATTGTAATGAGATAAACGTTAAAATCAAACCCCTTTACTTTCAGATACCATTCTGTCTCTTTGGATTATTCCCAAAAACTTGAATATCTAACGAGAAAGAATTACAGAAGTATTCTCAATGCATCAATGATCAAGAATGCATGGAAAATAAATATAATAAAATTTTCAAATCCAATAACACAAAATACCTACAGTCCACTGCACTGTTAACCTGGAATTGTAGCGACAGATGAGACAGTTTTTGTAGCAAATAACTTAATTTTTTTACGAAGATGGGCGTTTTGTGTTATTTGTTAGATTAGTGAAAAGTAGGAAGCTCTACCTAACTTCAATCCACTTATTTATTTCAAAATGCTTTACCCTGTAAGCCATTTCAGGCATAAATATAGATCTGTCTTAGTGTTCTCTCAGTAACAGAGGATCCAAAGCTTTTTTGTTTTCCAAAAGAAGAAAGAGGGACCAAGATGTGAGTTAATGTACTAACCAAAAGCATATTAGATCTCTTGTCACGTCTTTTGAAACCATGTCGTACGAAATATGCTGCCTGCATGAGAAATGACATTAGATTTGAACAGTAAATCTCAGAGGAAAATTAAAATGTAAAATCCAAACCTGAATAGGCAAAAGTATTTCAAGAAGTCCGAATTTCCACAGTAACCTCAATGACGCTTCAGCAGAACCATATGCTAACATGTAGTTCATTTCCATCATAAGCCTAGACTAAAATATTGAGATACTAGAGACAAGTTAGGCAGGAATATATAGAAGTAAATAAAGTCCATGGAAGATGCTGAAAGAGTAAGAAAGTGACATACCTTATCAAGTCTTGATATTAAGTGTGAAAGATTTTTGACACAATGAGCTGTCTCTCTCGAGAAACGAAATCCTAATCGGGCAGCAATTCTCACTCCACGCAGAATGCGAGCTGTAAAGAAAAGGGATCGCATGATGTCCCATTACACACTGAGTTATGACATTACTTATGAGCATGTCTGCCTCTACCGAATACAGCAGCTCAAATAATTTTGCTAGGTCCATGTTGTGGAGGAAAACCAAAATGGCTGGATGCAAATGGAAGCTCACCACAGTCATCTTGAAAAGAAGTGCTTGCAGGGATGATGGTGCGCACCTAGTTCCAGGAACGGTGAAGTCAAGATAATAAAAATTTTGACAAATCTAAACTCATTGGAAAGCAAATAAGTTAAGAAATACATTCACACTTTATCCTTTCTAATGTCTTCTAGACCCCCCATATAGTCGTATACTAATTTTGCATATGGATCGAACAGTAACCTGCATGCAAATAAAAAGAGAAATTAGTATATGGGCAAGAAAAGGAGCAAAAAGTATTCCATGCTAAAAATGTCACTAAACTGAAAAATCTTCAAACCAGTGACCCTGGCTTTTGTTAATCAATAAAATGACAATTTCACTGTCGAACTTTTGAAGCACCGACCCATTGATTGTGAAGTCCCGTTGCAAACAATTTCTCCAACGAACATAATCTTTTCTGTCACAGTCAATGGGGCCTTCATCGCATTGTCTAAAATCACCACCGAACCTCTTTCCAATGGTGCTAAAACTTGAAACCTAGCATTAACAACTAAAACTAATAACTGAGAAACAAAGGATGGTTAAATTAAAATAAATGCACTATAAAAACCATGTTTAATAAACAACAAAAAGCATATAGGCTAAGAATATCTCTCCATGGGTTATGAATGGCTATAAAGACCAACAGTAATAAAAGAAAAAGAAGGAACTATACCTCCACAATATCATCGCCAATATGCACATGACATATAGGGAACCGTCTGCCAATTATTTCACACCATGAAAATGTCCTCATTACCTGCAACTCAGATTGAAGCTTAGACCACAATTAGTTCTAGGAAGATTTCCAGCTATACAGTGGTTATATTTGATAACAATAATTGTATTAACAGTCTGCTTTGTCTTCTTCTTTTTTCTTTTAGGAAACAAGTGACTTATAAAACACAGTGCAGAGTTGAACTACAATCCATCAATACTGAAGATGGAACAGCAAAATCTAGAAGGACTTGGTACATATCTATCTATGCTGCCCAAAACTTGTCTAGTTTAGCCCATTTACGGCATATAAGGCAAGCTAACTAAAACTAACAAAGGGTATCAAAAGGATGGAACAATTGTAGGTTTCTAATTCCAAATAGGCAACAAGGTAAATGAGTCATAACACCTCAAGATATTTCATGCGAATATGCACGCAGGGTCAAGCATCTGTAGCATCTCGTGTAACTTGAGAAAAAAAGCTAACCTCTTTGAGTTCTGCAGATGTTATTACGTCAAAATCCTTTGGTGTACGGTTCAGGATAAGATCACGGACACATCCTCCCACAAGGTAAACCTCGTATCCTACACCATCAGAGTAAGATAAGGAAACAACTTTTTAAGAACATAAGAGTAAATAAAGCACAAGCTAATAAGGAGCTACATATAACCTTTTCGCCTAAGTGCGTTAAGCACCTTTCTAGTAGGCTTTGCAATCATTGAAGTACTAATTCCAAGTTCCTTGGAATTCAACCTTTTCCACTCTGAAGGCTTACCACCATTTCCTTCCCCGAGCTTGGCTCCTGGAGAAAAAAAAAACTAAAGTTAAAGAAGGATAAAAAAAACACCCCAAAAAAAAGGTATCTTTACAATTCCAGGAAGCATGAATTCCAGAATGAGTAAAAAAAACAGAAACTACTATCTTTGTATGCCTGTGGCGAGAGGAGAAGTACCCAAACTGGAACTTTTGCTTTCCACCAAAAACTCCGGCTCATCAAGAGCCTGGATTGCTACAATGGAGCTGAAGCGAATCTGAAAAGAAATAAACCATCAATCAAAATGAAAGCTGAAAGGTTCCATAAAAATTCAATTACTAGCATTTGCATAACATGCTTACAGAAAGATGCATACTTTACACAAAATCTAACCTTGCGAAAGCAACAAGCGCGAGGGATTCGAGGGGCCAAAATGGGTCTACAAACAAAGCTCAGCCCGGAAACTGCCATGAGCGAAGGTGTGCAAAATTTGTACGATTAATCCCACGCCTTGGAAAGGCAAGGGATAACAGGTTTAGGGTTTTAGAGCGATCAGGCAAACAGAGGAGATCCACGTGAATGTGGATTGGGTTCCATCAAAGTTGGGAGGAGAATAAGCACTTTGATCCTTTAACAATTTTGGATCTAGACCCAATTTTCAACGGTGGGCTACATTGGCCATCTATAAGGAACAGTTCTTCCTATCATGTTGTGTAATGGCGTCTAAACATGATTTGATATGTTTTTTTTCATATTTGATTGAATTCAAAATAATCATGTTCTATATGCATTGATGAATGATAAAGTAATTTTGATTAATCTATTTATTTATTAATTAAGTCTATTACTTCACTTTAAATTATTAAGATAAATGACTCATTTGAAATACATGTTTTATATCGTTGAAATTTATTTTCTTTAATTATGGAAATAAAATATTAAATTTTATATTTTTATTAATAAGAATATTTATTATTAGTATTTTTAAAATATATTAAATAAATTCTTAAAAATATACTAATTCATTGATTACGTATTATGAATAAATTCTTTGACAAATCAAAGGGTTGTGATAGAGATGTCAATTTGGCCTGACTCAATTTTGGCTCGAGTTTTTCGAGCATGAACGAAGCTAGGCTGAACACAAGTCAACCCGATCCGACCTATGGTCCAACTGAAATATTAAAAACGATGTTACTTTTACATTTTCTTAAATATAACCAGATAGGTTGGGTCGGGCTGCACGTGACCCATTTGGTCATAGGCTAGGCCACGAACTGGCCAACCCTTGGCTCCATTGTCATGCTTGAAATTGAATTTGAGCCTACACATTTCATATTAGGTATGAAATGATGGATTAAATTTGACAATTAAATTAATAAAATAAAAATTATAATATTTAGTAAAAAAAGTGAATTAAAAAAAACTGATCTCAAATTTTAAAATAATCATTTACTTACTGATATAATATCTTATAAATGCACATTATATTTTTAAAAAAATTATTTATTTACTTATATAAAACATTATCACCTCTCTCAATCTCATACAATTTTGAAACATCATTATTTTATCGTTGGTGCATATAAACTAAATGAACAAATAGTTAATTCACATTCAAGTAAATTTGTGTAATTATAATTTTATCTAACTTTTCAATTATAATCTGTAAAATATAACCTAAATATTTTCTTATAATGGCTTGTTTAAATTATTTATTAATTTGTCTTTTTTCATATTTTATCTCAAGTCTATCAGGCTAGTAATTAAAGATAAGATTACATACTACTGAACTTCTTCAGATCATATGTTGTTATTGTTAAATAGTAGAAACCATGTATATGGGTATAGATGTAATACCCTAATAAAGACTTCGGAGAAAAGGTGCTTGTATGTATGTTTATATGCATATTGGAGAGTAAAAGTTATGATTCAATTTTAAAATCTCCTATAATATAATATTGATAAAAAATGGTTTTCATTTTTAGTAGTAATTTTTACTATTTTAAAAAATATTTTCACAGAACTTACAAAGATACATAGATAGACCAGAGAAATAAATATTGCTTGCTTCAGCACACCGTATCTGAACTGGGGTCAGAACTCAGAAGCCTTCGATTTTGAGATTTTAGGCTGTGCATTAATGGCTTCCAAGCCTTGAGCCTTCCGTGAATTATGACAGAAAAAGAAAAAAGGTTTACGTCATGAATGAATACCACCTTCTTCACCCGCTTGTTCTTTACCATAAATGCTTGATCGATAGTACTGTTTCTGGTCTTCAGTTTAGCTCTGTATCAAAACGTTTCATTGTTTCCCTGGTTTCTCTGCAGGCAGTCGAACTGAGTTCTGATAGTCTCAGCATTACTAATTAAATATGTCAAACTAAATCTTTGTTTGGACGAATTTTGGGAATTCAGTAAGTTTTTTTATTAAAAAATTATTTTTTAAAAAATTGAGTATTTTGTTGTAAAATTAAAAAGTACTTATTTAATAGATAAGATTTTTTTTGACAGTCAAAAACTTAAATTTAGAGCTTCTAGGTAGATTTTTTGTATTAATTAATGAACTTATTTTTAGACTCTTTTATCCTTATGTTTTACACATAATTCATACAATACCCATAAACTCATATTCACATTTATTTTGTGAGTTATATAATATTATTTATTTATTTTATATATTTTAGTATTTAATATTATATTATTTTTACTTATATTATAATTCATATAAAAGATTTGGTTAGATATATTTTTATTTAAATTTTATATAGTTTAAAATTATATAATAATTAATATATTGTGTTTACATATTATTTAATATACTTTAAATAATATTTATATGCAAAAATAATTTTTATTACAAAATAAAATATAGTTATAATTAAAAATATTTTTTTATATTATCAAATAATTTACTGTATAAATCTCTTTTAAAAAAACTGTTCTTTTAAGAAAACTATAAACAGTAAACTAACTTCTTTTTTTTTTTGTGTAAATCATCCGGTATCCGACATCACATGGATAGCCAACTAATCCGAATTCGAGCCGGATAGGACCATATAGGCTTCAAAGCTCTCCCTCACGAGTGTAGCTCCATGTCCAAGACTCGAAATCGAGACTTTGATTAAGGGAGGAAGAGCCTCAGCCACTCCACCACAGCACTCGTGGGTCGTAAACTAACTTTTTTATGCATGTAAGTTGAATTTGACCTACTTCAATTTTAGTTGAGAATTGGATTTAGGTATTTGATTTTGATCTTCTTCTTCTTTTTTTTTGCATAAAGGGAAAGAATACA
Organism: Erythroxylum areolatum; assembly: GCA_024520975.1. Taxonomy (NCBI): domain Eukaryota; kingdom Viridiplantae; phylum Streptophyta; class Magnoliopsida; order Malpighiales; family Erythroxylaceae; genus Erythroxylum; species Erythroxylum areolatum. The sequence goes on along the minus strand of JANIJH010000006.1, from coordinate 71,295,750 downwards.
TCAGATACTAATTAGTCGAGAGAAACAGCGCCCCGACTGATCCTCTAAAAGAAGATTATGGCACCTTAAAGATGAAACATCAAAATAAGTGATACCAATGTAGCCAGGACCGACATGGGTAACAAGCCAATATGCGCATCTGTTGCTCTCTCGGTGCACATATCGATGAACAACAGCCTAGTTCCGGACAAGAAGTTCGAGGATACCCATGACAAGAGGGTTGTCTGACCGAGAACGGGACGTCACAGAAGAAAGGAGCTGATGCACTCCCAACGAGTCCACTTCTAGTTTGAGGCGACGAAATCCCAAACGCCAAGCCAAGGAGAGTCCTGTGTAAACAGCCCAGAGCTCCGCATACTACAGTGAGCACCATCCTATAAGCTGAGAGAAGCCGTTTTTCTAATTGCTGTCACTGTCGCGTAGAAGTTCACTAGCTGAAATTTAATATTAAATATTGAATTTTAGTAATTATAAAAAAATTAGATAAAAAATTTTGAACGAGTCAAATATAATTATGAAAAATGTAATCACAGTTACACTAAATTCGTGATATATCTTAATTGCACCTTATGATAGGGACTAGATCTGTATCAGAAAGAGATTTCTCAAAGCTTCGGCGTTCTTGTGTCCCGGCTAGTCTATGGATAGGCTACGGGGTGAGGGTGAGCGTTAGCTCCCAGTCACTTTTCGGTAATTAATTCGCTCCGTGGGAAACGACTGGCCCGTTGATTGAATCGATGTGTACCTGCGACAGGCTCCTGGAACCTGCACCGGTTTGCTTGCTTGTAATAAAAAATACGACTTGCTCTTTCCAAAGTTACCGACCGATGAAAACAAATTCTTACGTCGTGATCCTATACCCACCTAGCCATGGTTGTTTCTGACGATGTTGACATGGAAAAACTTGGCTTCTCTAACGATATCAAGGTTTCAGACATGATAAGAGTGACAAGACTATGGACACTCGAAACTTGTGGATTGCTATTAAGAGTTAGTATGATGAAGGAGAGCCTTGCTTATCCAAATCGATGTATGAGGATCTCCATATCATAATATGGACTACTACTTTTCAGAAGTTGGATGCAATTTGGATTGGTAGTTTATAACTAGCACTGAGTAATATATGTTTGTTGTTTGTCTTTAGGTACCTTGACAACCCTAAACTTACCCACTTCTGTGGCCTAGTTGGTTTCAAATCCATGAGAGCATACATATGAACTAGCATTGCTAATCCATCAACCCCGAACTCAAGAGATTAATTAGTACTAGAAGTCTAGAATTACTAAATCATTTCTTCGTAAAGAAAATTCTTCATATATATAAAACCTTTATGTATAAATCTTCAGTTTAATATTGGCAGCCATAACTTGTGAAGATTCTCAACGGGGTCACATCAGCAGTGATGCTGAAAGTCCTGAAGGAGATAAGCATGCCTATGGCAAATCAGCAAGACATGTATGTGTTGACGTAAATCAGTCCAATGCATGATCTACCAAAGGACAGAGTACCGTTGCAGAGTTAATTTCTTGGAGAGAAATGGGAACTGAAGTAACTAATACCTCAGCAAAGACACACCGACTGCTAAATGGTGACAGAAAAAGGCCACCCCGAGCATCACGCGTATAACTGAATGGTCTCAATCAGAAATAGTCACTCAACCCCACAAAACCATCCTTTTCTCTGAAACATTTAACGTACAAGCATGAAGCACCCTCCAACCAGACGCTACGCTTTGAGAAGTTTAAACATCCATTAAAACTGAATTACATAGAAAGCTTGGCTTCTTGATCCTTTTGTTCTATATAGACTTCATTCCCTGGAGAGGAGTACAACAATGAAGAAGAAACATTGAAAACGTGTAAGAAAAGGGTGTTCAAAACCAACAAACCTTGCTACTAGGTCCTACTGATTAGATCGTTTCCGAAATATTGCAGATGCATACGCAGGTGTTTGGTGATCTGGTCAGTACCAGGACTGACGCGTAAAATTTAATAGGCCAGGAAGGAAGACGGTGGTCGATTGATGTTTTAATTATTATGATATCTTATATTAATTTCTTTAATAATTATTTTATTTTATTTTATTGATACTTTAAAAATCATATAATAATTAAAAATGAGTAAAAAAATTCATAATGATTTTTAATATTTAATGCCAAATATTAGTATAACTATTAACTTTATTTAATTTCATACTAATGATAATTTTATTCATATTCTAATTTTTATTTTCTTTTTCTAATTTTTTATTATGATTATTTCATTATTGATTACCAAACGAAACTTTATAATTATTGTGGTGAGATTAATTATTTTAATTTTGTAATTAAATTTGTATATTTGTAATAATATATGTTATTTATAATTATGTTAATGACTCGCAATTATTCACTTCATTTATTTTAAATCAAATTATTAAAACATTTAAGTTTTTAAAAATAAAAATATTTTAATTTTTAAGACCGGAAAACAAAATATTTGGTTTAGCTTTTGGTTTTAATCTAACATAAACCACTACTTTATTTGACTTGTAGTATTATTAATTTTTTTTATTATCTTTTTTAAAAAAAGTTATGTTTAAATGAAAAATTTTTCAAATATTAAACGTAATATTCTCTTAAGAGGATAATATATTTTAAATAATTAATTTTCTTTCTCTTTTTCTTCTTCTTGCTATCAAATTTGTTTTTTCAATAGAAGTTGAGAAATATATTGATAAGATTTTTTTTCACTTAAATACTTAACCAATTCTTACCTAAAAGAATATTAAAGTTCAAATTCTTTATTTTTTAATATCACAATCTTATATTATGTATTCTTTTTAACAAAATCAATAAAAATGTTATTTTTGGTGCAACACAGAGTAATTAACTATTATTGTATTTAAACTTCTTTTAAAAATTTTTAACATAGAGAATATTACTAATATAAAATTTAATGATTATTAATTTATAATATCAATAATTTTTATACAAAATATCAAAATAATTGTAATTTATTTAAACTATCCATCTAGTTGATGTTTAAAATAAATATAATTTAGAAGAGTATCTATAACTTTCTCATTTTTTTAAATATTATATTAAAATTGAAGATATGTTGATGTACTTTTTATTTCTTTTAAAATAATATTAAATTTTAAAATACTAAACTAATCCAAACCACCTAAATCAAACTGAATTTATTTATATTACTTTAGTTTGGTATGGTCTAAATAAAAGGAGCCACATGCATTATTTTAAAATATTGTTAGAAATCAAATCAAGCCACTTGGTTTCCCATTATTTAAATCCTTACAATGATGTCTTGAGTTGTTCAATTCAGGAAACTATTTACTTAAATAGTTAAAAAGTGTTGGATGAGACTAATCAATAATAAAATATTGATTTTGACAATCTAATTTGGCCGTGTCCACTTGAATTATAAAGGGAGCACTACTTCCACGCTGGAAACATTAAAAAGGATCTATTAAGATACCCAGTGCATAAGATTGCCCTAAGTGTGAAAGTTTGGAGAGATTCATAATATACGTAGTCTTCTCTTGTATTTTTACAAAAGTGTAAATAAATGAAACAAGTTTTTTTATTACAATTTACAAATTATATTTGGGATATAATTTGGGATAATGCAAGTACGCTTAAATAAATTGTCATAATTAATAAGATTGTAATTATAATTATACAACAAAAAATAATATTCCGTATAAATCTCGCTAATACGCATGATCTGGAAAAGTCCAGTAGTATTCAGCTTCACCCTTAAATAGTAGATTGGTTGTTTACAATATTATTATAATTATCTAGATATAAATTATGATATAAAATATGAATAAAATAGTTCTCATGTGTTGTTAGAATTTTATTAAACCAAATCCAATAAATTTCGTACAAACTTCTTGGATAACAAATGGTTAATTAACATTGTTACATAAAAAATAAGAACAAAGTATTTTGAATATCCTGTTCCTTTTAATAATTTGTCAACTGTATTTCAATTATAATATTTTATATTACGACTTTTGAAAAAAAATAACTATATATTTTATTATAATATCATTAATCTCAAAATTTTAAAAGCATTTCAAATTAATTTTATTACATTATTATAAATATTGTTTTCCAAATTTTAACAAAATTTGAATATATTTTTATTTTTATTATTTTCATACTTTTGAATTTTAAAAATCGCGAGGAATATTTTTCTTATGAAATATTTTTAAAATTTTATCAAAAGTCTATTCGATTTTTTCTTAGCACTTGAGCAAAATTTCAGAAAAAATTAACGTATTAATTCTTTAAAAAATGTTTCATTGATCACAACATATATGTATATATCTTTCAATAAATCATGATATTTAATTTTAAAAATTAAAAATTAAAATATATTTAAGAATTTAGATAAAAGATATTCGAAACAATTTATCATCATAACAACAAGAAATTAGTCATCATTTATCATCATAACAATCTCTAGATTGGGAATTTCTTCCAAGACGATGCAAGGAGGATATTGGGAAATAGACAATGGCGGTATCAAAGGAGGTACAGAAAAAGAAAGCCATGTCCACACATTAAGAAGTATCAAAGGAGGTTGAAGAAATGGACAGAAAAAGAAAGCCATGTCCACACATAACGAGCCAACTTGGCTTTAAAGAGCAGAATCCGAGTAGTTGTTATCAGTCTTGAAAGTGAGCCTAAAGAACACCATAAGCTTGACTTAGACAAATGATCAATCTTCACAGAAACACTCGCAGAAGCCTGTGTTGAAATTATCGCTGAGACGTCCCTGAAAACGGTACTTTTCAGACACGTAATTTAAAGCCAAAAATAGTAGAAAACGACCACCAGCTTGGCTTTAGGGGGGCGGAGGGGTAGGGGCTGCAGCCACTGCACTGGTAACTATCTCACACGTATGTTAATCCCAATGTTACATTAAATTGTCCTTCTGTACTCATTTATGATTGGTTCAGAGTGAAAGAGAGAACCTTCATCATTTTGTTTTCTTGTTTCTTTAACTGTTCCTCTTCTCTTCTCAGTCAAACAAGTGCTCTCGATCAATTAATGCAAGGATCCACACTTTTTCTTTGTTTGGGTTAGGTACGTTTTCTCAAGCTAAGCGTTCACCGACTTTTACTGGAATTCATTTTACTCAATTTGATGACCCTTTATTAGTGGAAGAAGAAAGGTGGAGATCAGACCAAACAGTTCAAAGTTAACGATAAGAGTGAGAGAGAGAGAGAGACACGCACACGTTGATTGGCAGAGCCGCAGAGGCGTGGCTCCGTCGAGCGTCGTAGCGGCGATTAAGGAAACATTTTCACGTGGGAATTCACGTTACTGGATAATTGTTTCCATCGTGCTTCTGTCTTTTAATTAAAGGAAAAATCAATGTTTTTTTAAAACTAAGCCCTCCGTTTAGTTTAATAATAAAAATTTAAAAATGGCAAAATTTTAATTTAATTTAATTTAATAATTTTTATTGCAAAAAAATTAATTAATTAATTGATCAATTTTTATAAACTGATCAGATTTTTATAAATTAAAATAAATTAGCTAATTTTCATCTACTAGTCTCGTTTTTTCAATTTAAATTTTAAATTTTTTGATAAATAAGAACAATTTTAATTATTTTTTAATTATTTTAATTTTATTAAATCTTTAATCGATTTTACGACTATCTAATACCAGCTGAATCTTTTCATAACTGATTTTATGACAATCTAAAATCAGCTAAATCTTTTAAACCTTAAACATATTGTATTAACAATTTAAGTTTCTATCCAAATTTTAAATCATTACCGAAAATATAAGTATTGGACGTTTTAGACTTTTCTTATAAAATTGGACAATATTTAATTGCTTTTTTTGTTTTTTTAATAATTTATCAATTAAGTTACATAATTCGATCCAAAAAATGATAATAAAGTGATGCGATAAATAATCTAAATTAATTGGTCGAAGTTCAAGAGAAAAATAGACCCCAATTAGTGTAAATCGGACCTATATTGAGCCTGTGATAAGAAAGTTCGATATGAAAGCTATATATAAAGGTTAAGGTCTCTCGCAATTATTCATATCATTCGTAAATATACGGATTCTTTGATCTGTTAAAAATGCTTACGTGTTGAGAAAATTATAGAAAGATGTCAACCATGTGTCGATAAGCGTTTTCTGTAAAGGTCCAGAAAAATTAGAGCTTGTTTTAGCCCCAAAAACTACTTCGAAAGTTAGAATGGAACCGAAGTAAGAAATTTTGCATTTCTTTTGTTTTTTATCCGTTTATGTACTAACCGGGGGTTTATGTTACGTGCTACAATAAGAAATATAAATTTTATTGATATAAAATATATAATTTTTGAAATTACTACAACTATTGATAGAGCATACAAATCAATAATTGCGTCACTATTTTCAAAGTTCTAAGTTTTTTACTCCTTCCTATCCAAAATAAGTGTCGTTTTAGAGAGATTTTAATTATTCAAAATAAGTGTCGTTCACGATTTTTCATGCATGTTTATAATTTTATTTCCAAAATTACCCTTTAATTTCTTTCACATCTTAATTATACAGATTACATTTTCAAGGCAATTCAACATGCAATTAATAAGAGTATATCAAACATTTCACTAGTTTTCTTAATAAATGTGCATTTCTCTAAAACGATACTTATTTTGAATAGGAGGAAATAATTGTTATCATTTACCTCAAGTACTATTTAAATATAAAAACCACGATTCATACTAGATAAACGAATAACCAAATCCAGAAATTAATTGTTAATAAGTTAAATTGAGATTAAGTAAACACTAACCTATTTTAAGAGCACGAAATAATGTATTAATAAACTATATAATAAAATTGATTTAATCATGAATGTGACAAATTATTACATATTTTTAATAAATCACTTTGCAAATTAATAAATTCAAATATACCACCTAAAAAGACCATAAATTACGTGTTAGTCAGCCATTTTTGTTGAATATGGATAAAATAAAAATCCAATTTCCATTTTGTTCAGCTAAATTAAATTAGATATAGAGCTCGTATGGTAAACAACCATCAGCTATTTTTTTAGTTGATTAGTTGTTATAAGCTATTTGATTTTTAAACCACTATAAAAGATGTTTGATGGGTAACTTTTTTAATAGCTTATTTAACATAAACAGTCATTGATAAAAACGCTTATATGTAGGAGCATTTTCATCAATCAACTAAATTTTAAGTATTAAAAGTCAAATTTACCCTTTATGCAGTTATAGTTACAAATATTTGTAAGTTTTTTGTAAATTTTAATTTTTGTTCTATTTTTATTTTTTTCAAAATTTTAATTTTTGTAAAATTAAATATTTAATCATGACCTTATAAAATTTTAAAATCATGTCCTTATAAGTCATTTTTAATTTATTAAATAATAAAATTCATATATATTATATGAAAAATACTAATATGATGCATATTAATAAAAAATTAACGTTATATTATTATTATTATTATTATTAGTATTGTTATTGTTGTTGTTGTTTTTCTTATCATTCTTATTATTATTATTATTATATGTTTTATGTTTTTTATTATAGTTATAAACTTAATTTTTGTAGAATTAAATATCTAAAATCTAAATTCCTATACAAATATTCAACGAAATACTAAGATATATAATATTCATACCCCTATAATTTTTTTAAAGTCATGTATTCATAAGTTATTTTACATATAAATAGTTAATACTAAACAGTTAATTTTACCAAACATCAAATGACAATCAACTAATATAATTTACTTGTAAAATCAACTGATAAAATTAACCATCACCTAACAATTAATACAATCAGCTAATTTTTAAACAAGAGTCCTGTTATAAAAGAGACGGGCCAAAGCTTTTCTTCTTCGGCTGGGACTTGGGTACGAACCACTTGTGTGTGGAGTTCCATATTACAACGTGTGTTGGGTCAATGTCAAGGGTCAACCCTCTCGGTGGCTGGCTCCAGCCTCCAGGACGAGCATGGCCCAAATTCATCCTCCGTCCTGTACACACCGGTTTGAGTTTATTATTAGCAACGTACACTTGCCAAGCTTGTGATTGCCAAAGTACACACAGAGAGGACTATTTCTCTTATCGGAGTTCTGTTATTTTCCTCTGATTGTGGCCCTTCCCACTCTCTTTAGCAGTACATGTGGGTTTTCTTGCCAATCTTTGTCTTTGTTATCCAGTCAAAAACAAAGAGATAAAAAGTAGCACAAGCAAGGCAGGAAGAGTACTATTATTTCAGAGCAGGAAGCAAAAAGGGTATCATGTTCGTGTGAAACCAAATCCCACTATCACCAACCATTATTATTATTGTTTAGCAGAAGCATAGGTATCTTCTCTGAACTATTCACCATACCCACCAAAAGGAAAAAGGGAGAAAAATCTGTGGATGGTCCAATTCTGTACAAGTAAGTTTCCCTTCTACTTTCAAAGTTGTCTTGTTGTCCAAAGAGGTAATCCAATATAATAATTAATTAAGAATTCATTATTTAGTTTGAGATATAAATTTTATAGATAAGACTCAACTTTTATAAACAAATTGGCATTATTTTACTTTAAAGAGTTAGATCTCGGACATGTACGAGCTTAGATAATTCAGACTCAAACTTAATTAACGAGACCAGCTTATTGGGTCGATCCATTATCATTTGAAATTGATTTGTTAAATAATTTATTAAATTAATGTATAAAAAAGTAAAAATGTTCATCATGCAGTAATGAAATGGACAAGTCTAGGGTACAATTTTTAAATATATTCTTATTAAAAAATTTTGGTCCCTCCCTTTCAAAATGTTATTCTCTGAGCATTTATTTTTGGGAGGATGAGAGAGATGGAGAAATTAATGAGACAAGACCAGTCAAATGTTGGTGGTCTTTAAATAGCCTTGATGTAGAGGCCCTCTTAGATTGCCATAGAACGACTTTTCTCGACTGCTACTTCTGGCTGCCTCCAAACTCCCACCTCCATCGTCATCTTCCCACCTTTCTCTTCCATCACTTTCTTGAAACCTTTCAATTTTCTAATCCCAAAGCTCCATCAAATGTCGGCCTTTTCATACCAACACTACCACCCTTTTCTTGTGGACTCAGTGTTCATGCAAAACACGTCGGTTAAGAACATGACCGGTTTATTGGATGATGATGAAATCATCAAGAACAACTGCTTTCCTCAAGTTTACCCTCTTGAATCTCTTTATGGAACTCCTCTTGTTGCTAAATTTCAGGAAGCTGGTCATATTGATCACAACTCTAAGGTTGTGATAAGTGATACTGAGACTTCTGTTACCAAAAAACAGAGCACAGACTCTTCAACTATAGTGGACAAGCTTGAAAGTGGTGAGCAAGTCACTCAGAAGGTGACTCCCATGAACAGGAAGAGGAAGCGTGCAAATGGGTCATTCTTGACCTCTGCTCAATCGAAGGTAGGCCATCGGGAAGTCCATACACACATAAGAATTCCATCTCATGATGATATGCTTGTTCATTGATCTTTGGTGTTTTTATTAGGATGCTAGAGAAGGGAAAAGCAAGAACCATAAGAAATGTAATGATGTTACCAAGGAAGCCGAGAAGCAGCCAGAAGCCCAGAAAAAGGATCAGAAGAAAGCTACTGAAGAGCCTCCAACAGGCTACATTCACGTAAGAGCAAGGAGGGGTCAAGCAACAGACAGTCACAGTCTTGCAGAGAGGGTGCTTTTTCTTCACCAAAACCTTTAACTTTCATGTTCCCATATAAGAAACTTCAAATATTTCCAAGTCCCTGCATAATATTCCACCAAGTCATGTCTCATTAACAATGTCCATGAATAACTTTCAGGTAAGACGAGAGAAGATCAGTGAGAGGATGAAGACGTTGCAGCGACTTGTTCCTGGTTGTGACAAGGTTGCTGTTCAGTTCCCTGTCTTAATCTTGTCTTTCCCTATTCCTTTACTTTGATTTATATACATGACAGCTTAACGTGGCACAGGTGACTGGCAAGGCCCAAGTGTTGGATGAGATCATCAATTATGTCCAGTCCTTGCAAAATCAAGTGGAGGTAAACCTGACAATTTCTATTAAGAAGCTGTATCTTTGACTAGTTGTAGTTGCTGTATTGAGGTGTGATCAGTATTAACTCCATTATGTCTTGTCATTTTCCCAGTTCCTGTCCATGAAGCTTGCTTCTGTTAATCCCTTTATATGTGACATTCGAATGGATCTAGATCCTTTCATAATCAGACCTGAGGTAAAAATAGTGTCTGTAACTTATCTGGATTAAGATTAAATACACATACAAGACTAAATCTGATGTGATCTGTGAAAAAATTTTCAGAAGTTGAGTGGCATGGAATCACCTCCGCCATGTGTGCAACAATGCAGCCCCAACCAATCTGCAGCTTTTGCTGATGCAACCACTATTCTAGCCACCAGTTCTACTAGCAACTTTGCCGCTGTAAATAACTATCCTCTCATTGATAGTTCAGCTTCACTTTTACTTCAAGGTCAAAGAGCTAGTGTCAGTGAACTAATCACCAAGGTATGCAAGTTCACCTGTGTGGTTTCTTGAGAAAACATTGATTAAGTATCAACCATAACCAAGTTAGATTATCTTCTGACGAGTTACAAATGCAAAATCTCTCAGGATAGTGGTAGCCTATTATGGGATGTGGAGGACCAAAGGCAGAAACTTCTCAATCCATTCAGCCATGACCTGTGTTCTTTTCACTAAAACAATAAACAAGAGCAGCCCTACAAGTATCTGGTAATCCCCCATGTCCTGTCTCATGCAACTATAGCAAATAAACAAAAATTATATATTGCCAAACATAATAATATGTGCTTCTTACTTATGTCCTAGACTGGTAATTTATTTTTAATTTCCAGCTTGCAAGGAGGTGGAAAAAGCCAGCGAAAGGGTGACTTGGGAAGATGAGAAGAAAGTACTTGTGTTATAAGCATATGTTCCAAAGTATGGTTATCTCTTCTTTAGCTGAAACCACCTGTTGCAAGTGCAATAGTGTAAAGAGTTCTTAAGTGGAATCTAAACATGAATAAAGGGCAGCCAAAATCAGTGGATGGAGAAATCAGAGAACATGTACAACCGACCAAATAAGACCAGATCTTTTTGTAGATCCCTTTTTCCTGTCCATCTTGACCCCCTTCAAGTCTCTAATGCACAAATTCCAAGGTTCCTGTGTGGTTGTTAAGACAGGACACTCCTTTTCATGTAGAGAGTATAGTATTCAAAGTAACTATGCACTTTTTCCCATGTAGAACATAGTATTTAAATAACCTCGTGGGATTGAATTATTATGGATTCAGTTATTCTGTTATTACAGTTATTTTTACTGTTCTTTCCTCCCCTCTCTTTCACTCACTATGTATTGATAGAGAGAGTGAGAGGTTAGCTAGGTTGATGCTGTAACTAAACTTATTATGACTAGTTATGCAGTTGTTGTTGGTGACTTTTGTTCGAATCTTCTAAGTGTTTTGGCATTTAAGGTGTTGATATTTACTGCAAATTGAAATCAGTTATTAACAGAAAGCATCTACAAATTGAATCTGTTTTTCCTTCAGCTTCATATCTTACCACTCTATTGAATGTCACTTCCAAGTTTAATGTTGCAGCTAGCTAACTTGGATAATAACAACTTAACCTTTCAGTGTGTGCTAAACTAATGAAAAAGTTGTTCTTCAGTCCTGAAACAATGTGACATGGATGCTAAATCTGAAACCTGACAGCTCAATTTGAAAATTAGTAGCTGATTGAAATCGTCAAGCCAGTATTTTAAGGCAAGCAGTCAGGAGAATCCTTT
>JANIJH010000006.1:71256526-71273822 GCA_024520975.1 Erythroxylum areolatum | reverse complement strand
TCGTAATTAACAAATTACACATACACTTCAAATAAATATTGATACAATTATAAAATAATCAATGAATTACATCTTTCTAATATATTATACTGTAGGGGCATTTTCGTCATTAACACTATTTTTTGTTATGTCCATTATAACCAAACACATTTCAGTTCTGAGAACGGAGACCTCAATGTATCTAATTTTTGATCTGTTCCGTCTTCAAATTTCTATCTCGTCCCATATCTACATATTGAAGAGGCTAACCAAACAGCCAGCTATTCTTTCATGCCGCTTTTGTGATGGTTGGCTTCTCTCTTCATTATTTATGTTGTCTTCATTCCGTTGTTGTCTTCCACATAGGTCGCGACCATGTCCTCTTTCTTGTCCAAATCCTTTAAATTGATTCTTTTCTCCTTCATCATTTTTTAAAATAATCTTAATTTCGAGAACATGCTCCAATGATTCTTCTTGTCCTCTCTTAGTATTCTCTTCAGGCTTATAAAGATCTCTCTAATTATTCAATGGTCATTGAGTCTATATACGTTGACTTCTTAGCGACAAACATTATATAATTAAATCAGTCAGGAATCTCACATCGAACAATTATGAAAGCATTCAACAATTTATAATATGTGTAAACCTCCTCCTTTTGAGCTAGCTTTTGGGGGTGAGTTAGGCACTTCTAATATGGTATCAGAGCTAGTTTGTCTTAATAGTTTGGAGCAGTGCTCGGTTATGTCCTTTTGCCCAATATGTCCATCAGATGTCCAGTCTTGCTCTGGATTGAGGGGGGTGTGTCAGGAATCCCACATCGGACAATTATGAAAACATTCAACAATTTATAATAATGTATAAACCTCCTCCTCTTGAGCTAGCTTTTGGGGGTGAGTTAGGCACTTCTAATAAAATCTGGGAGTTAAAGAATGAAAAATTTTCTTCACATAGTAAATATTTTCTATCTTGTCTCTGTATCTCTTTAATTGATTGTCTTTGTATCTCTTTAATTGATTTCGCTTTCACTCATCTCATGTACACTAATCCAAATTTGGTTCGAATTTCTTCATCTTTAAAACTTCAAAATCACATCTTATTGTTTGAAGTCTTACCTTCACCAATTTATTAACACCTCAAAAAAGACTCCTCTAAATATTCCATGCTTCCTTTGAACTAGCAGCATTGGCTACCTTCTCAAATATTGAATCATCCGAATGTTAATGGATAAGAGTGAGAGCTTGTTGATCATTTTTTCTTATCTTAGACAAAGCTTCCTTACTATTATGAGATAATTTTTATTTATTTTGAGGCTTCTCGTAGCCTCTCTTTACAGCCTCCCACGTACATCGAGAGCCAGACAAAACTTTTACGCATAGACATCATTTCTTATAATTCTCCCTTGTGAGACGAGGAAATTAGAAGGAAGCAAGTTCATTACTTTCAATTTGTTACTTCCTTCGTAACACTCTTCTTTGTACTTTAAGAAATAAGACTGTAATATCACTTTGTTAAGAAATGAGAGAATGGAGAATAAAGAATAAAAAGAAACTTTCTTCTGTTTTATCTTAATTATTATAAAATAGACCATGGTATCTAAAGAGGTATTCATCCTCAATTTACAAAAGATCATAAATATAAATATAAACACTGATGGAGTTATATGGGCTCCTCCAAGATTTAATATATAAATATATATATATATATAATCTTCGATAATAAGACCCTCTCTTGAAGTGTGTTGCGCCGCCATCGTCAACATGATTCGTGAAAGATTATATGAAGAGGGGTGTTCCAAAATTTTTCTTTCACATGGAGATGATTAGACATTAACCCCATGTACAAGGTTTTAAACAAATTTCAAAGACAGACTAGTACCAATAGCAACATAGAGAGCAGTCATGGACTTTTCAGTGACATCGACAGTTATTGAATTAGGATCTTCCTTAAAAAAATTAGACGCGATGGTTCAATTACCTTCAATGATAGCTTTGTACAGTGTCAAGTAACGATCGACACGAGAAGGTAAGGCAAAGTTGGTATGTCTGACCGTTTTTCTTAACTTTTTGTTCTTCTGTCACGTTTGTTTTTTATATCGACAAGTTTTATACTATTTATTTCATGGCAGGATTTATGAATGTTTCAGCGAATGCATGTATAATCGTTTGATCAATAATTTAATTAAGTTGCTGTGGTAGGGAATGAGTTTTTGAGGCTTATGAACAGTAAGGAATATATATATATAATTAAAGAAAAGGAGATCTAATTATTTTTTAATATATTTGTCAGCTACTACCTCTTTTATAGAATTAGTGAATATTGATTCTAACTAATTTTTTTATTTTGCAGTTATGGAAAAATATTTTAAAAATTAAAATCGACTGTTCAGTCATCATCATCTTATTTAAATTAGAATGTTAATAAAGCACCTCCAGCATTGGAGGAGGTTATTATTGAAGAACTTATAAAATCTATATTTTATTTGAACACTCCTATCTTAAATTCTTGATATAAATGAATCACTTAATAATAGAAGACTTTTGTGGTTACGAGAAGACTATTAAATTAATTTACAGTATTTCTAACACCACACTTTCCTAAGATTCGCATTATATAAATTTTAAATTACTTCCTATAAATCCTTTATAATAAATTGAGAATGAAGAGCCTGAATGACTTGCACGATCAAATTAGTATTGTTTTATGTTAAGTTTATGCCATTAACGTAAATCAAAGAAACTAAAATATCGTTACTAGTATTGTAAATAAACAATGAGGGATCTATTTAAGAAGCTTTGAACCCAAAAGAAATCAAGGGCTCTGTAAGACAATGAAACCATCTCTTTTACACCTACTTGACACCATAAAGCAAATTACGCAGGAGACGACATAAAGCAAATTCTGTTTTTCTGTTTTTTTATTTTAATTTTTTGTTTCTTTTTAATTAAAAAATAAAAATACGTTTAATTAAGATTTATAATATAAAAACTGAAAAAAAATTGTTTAGTTGAGGTTTATAATAAAAAACTAAAATCAAAAATATTTTTAATTTTATCATCTTGTTTTTTTTTATAATTATACTCTTATGTTAATTATTTTTAATATAATATATTATATTTTAACATTAAGTAATTCTCGTTACGGTTAGAAATATAATATATTAATATTTATATAATTAAAAAATTTGCATACTGATTATATATAATATAACAAATCATATAGTCAAAGTTACGCATCAAACATGATTTAACTTAGTTGCTTACACTTTTCTTTTAACTTTTCCTAGTCAAAGGGAAACATAATGCTTCAAATCAGATTGTTTTAACTAAAATTATTACAATCCTTCCCAACTCAAAAATCATGGCCTTTTTCTTGGCATGATCGATAAATTAAGGAAGATAATCATATTCTCCCTCTTATGTGATTAGGGCGATAAGCAGTGTTTAGAAATTTGTAGAATTCTTTCTTAAAATCATTAATTTCAAACTTCATCGTTGTCGTTGTTGTTGTTGTCGTCAGATCTTTGTTGAGTTAGGTGAAGATGAATGTTCAATTAATGCAGCAGGTGGATAATGTCGAGGGAGATGATGATGATCAAAAAATTGCAGGATCATTTATCTTAACTAGGAAATGCATGTATACAATTGAAAATTGAAGCAATCATTAGCTTCAATTCATATGAGTCCTTTTGATCTCCGTTTAATTGAGTTGGCAAAAATTATTGAATCTTACTGGCCTTGATCCAAAATTAATGCTTGAAGAGGTGTTTGTTTTTATTTTTATTTTTAATTTTTACTTTCAAATTTAGTAATTTTTTTTTTAGTTTTGGTTTCTCCCATGAAAATCATAAAAGTATTTTTTTACTTCTTGTTTCTTTTTCTTTTCATAATTTGTTTTACTATTATTTAAATATATATTATTTAATTATTAGTATAATTATGAATAATTTAATTCAAGATTATATATTTAATAATTCAAAATTAATTATTAATAAAAATTATGAATAATTTAATTTTATTTAATTTGTATAATTAAATTATATGTAATTAAATAGTAATAAATATAATTAAATTTAAAATATTTAAATATTTAAATAAAATTTGATTTAATAATTAAAATATATTTCAAATAAATATTAATTTATAAATTATTTATTTTATTAAAATAACATAATTTTGTTAATAATTTGTTAATAAATATTATATAAGAGTTTAAATAAATATATTTAATTTTATATATTTTTAAAAATTTATCTAATATATAATTGTTATCAGTGATAAAAATATAATTACATTAATATTAACATCAAAATTAAAAACAAAAACTGAAAAGTATAGCAAAAGAATAGAAGTAAAATTAAATAACTTTGAGTTAATATAATTTTGAGTTGAATTAATATTTTTATTTAAAAAAACTCAAACTCAAGCTACCTAACTTGATCGATCCAACCTAATTAAAAGTCTCAAATTTTTAAGTGAATTGGAATTGTTTTGATTAAAATAAAATTGTTTTTTAAAAAAAAAAAAATATATTTAATCAGACTTATCCTAAACTCAATCAAACTTTTAATATCCAAATTTAATGGGTTCACGCTGGAGCCTGAAACTTCAAACCCGATTAGACCTCGATCAAACTTACGCCCAAACACAATTGTTTTCAAATTTGAATGTACTCAAGTCTGACCAATTTACGCCCAAACTATAACTAACGTGTTCGCAAAGAACACTGATATTTGATTGCTCAAATGCTCTTACAATCACTACGATGCATTCATTATCCATTTGAAATGATTAACAGTGAAATGGGTAATTTGAGAATTGGCTTGATCTAGACTTCCAGTTCATTACGTTCTGAATTCAACTTGAAAGTCATAAATTTAAGTCCAAATTTTTGTTGAAGTAATAAACAAATATTAAACATCGGCGGGCGGATACTTTGAGAAGAGGAAAGGACAATGGCGGCCACATCCAATCTCACCGTATTGACCGCTCACCATGTAAACATTTGAATATTTTTGCTTTTGTGTTTTCCCCTACTTGAAAGAAAGATAGAAAGATGAATACCAGGAGCTAGTGGAGAGAGAGGAACGGTGAACAGACGAAACTGGAACATCCATCGACGAGTATCATATTCTCAGACAATGTCCAGAGAGCAGCAAACAGATTCTTCCTCTTCTCTCTTTGTAAATGCATTCTCTTCTCTTTCGTCTGAGAGAGAGATGATGGAGAAAGTAAGAACAGTGGCCAGCAGGTATCCGAAAATCTGAAAGTAAATTTCAGAAACGAATTTGATCCGAAAAATATTTGCCCCGATCCGAATCACCCGACCCAACTTATTAAACCTTAATCACTCAATAGCGCTTGAACCGACTTGACCCGAGACCATTCGACCCAACCCGACTTGTTTAGGCCCATTTTGACTACATGCAGAAATGATTCAGACCATTGACCGATCTAGTTCGCCTATGTCCCCACTTCTCCCTAGCAATTTACAAACTCCTTCAGACTCAGCCCAACTTGCTACGACCCGACCTACATAAAAATAATTTGCCACAACCCGACTTCACCCTAATTGATCCGACCGGGGCCAAATTACCAAAACCGGTCGGGTCTCGCCGGTGAACGGCGCGAACCTCCGCGAAACAGAGGCTTTTTGAGCTCTGCAATCCATGGGATTTTTGCGAATTTAGCGGCTAAAACAATGCTCCTGTTTGTCGGAGACGTTCTTCCGCTGGTCAGGTGATGGAAATTTACAGAATTAGGCCAGTTTCAGATAAATTTCCCGCTCACTAGTCTCCTTTCTTTACCTCCAACTTCAGAACATATTCCACCAGCTTTGCTCCCCAGAAAACGTGCATGAACACAGAATCGTATATTCAGGGAAAACTCAACTCTTAATCACCTCCATTTCTTAACTGTTTCTCGAAGAATCTGGATCATCGAAAATGAACAACGCACTTAAAGCAGCCTGTGGACCTCCAAAGAGAATCTTCCGTAGAGATCTCGTCGAACGGAAGAGTGGCGTAATTTCAACTTTGTAAGATGAACAAGAAACCGTAAGAACACATTAGGGAGAGGCGGATGAGCGCATTACGTCGAAAGGATTTCGCAGACTTCTTCTTGAACGCCGAGGCGACTCAGGAAAAGGAGCCACTCGGGATCTGTAATTTATAAGCCTGTGTTTGTTTTCTATTTTTACTTTTTACAAAAACACGTTTCTAATATAAAATTTTCTTTGATTTAGTTTCATAATTAAAAAACATTTAATTTAACACAAAGGGTTTGATTAAGTGGCAAGGACTCATCTATTCTTAACCAAAGGTCAAGAATTTGATCTTTGACTTTAGATATGAAGTAGCCTTAAATCTTTGGACCAGCTGTCCGACTTTGTGAAGTGCTTACAAACCAGCGAGGAGATTAGTCACTGTATCCGCTAGTGAATATCCTAATCTAAGATTAAAAAAAATATTTAATTTTTATTTTTTAATTATATTCTTATGTTAATTATTTTAATATAATATATCAAGGTTAGGACTCTAAGACTAAACATTACGACCCAATATCAAAACAAGAAAGAATAGACCGGCCTGTTACTTCTGGCCCAATACCAGCTCACGACGTCGTCTTGTGGGAGATACAATGAAAATCAGTTCTGGAGATACTCTGAAATGGCGATGTCGGTGAAAAAACTCCATAATTTCGCCTTCTTTTTCAAGTCCCAAATCCATTGCATATCAGAGGCGAGTAGTGACTCGCTCATACTAACAATTTAAATGAAGCTATTGCAGTGGGGCCTGTTAGTTGCTTCAGTTTCTGGACTCTTCTTGATTCTCAACTACATCACCGGCGTGTCCGATCAAGGTATGTGTGTGTGAATGCCTGTGAATTGCATGAATGAAGATGTTTTTGTTGTTCATTTTGGTGGGTTTCTTTTGTTTTGTTTAAAGGAGGTGTAGTTGATGAGATCCGACTGCTATCGAACGAAGATGTGGATGCATTGCAATCTCTACAGAGTAGTTTCAAGAAGTGTGTGGTAATTTTTTTTCTTTTCTTTTTCTCTGAAAAACCAAATGGTAAAGGTTACACATTTGGTTTGAACTGATCGGTACATCATAGTGTATAATTTTGAAGTGGCAGTCTGATGTGAAACAATGGCTTTGGTCTGATTCATTTTGTTTTTCATGGTGCAGAGAGCAAATGGACTAGGTTTACAAGCTGTCACTGGCAAGGATAGTTGCCAGGTCATCATGAACTTCCCCAGAGATACTGTGCCTATGTGGGTATGGCTCTTTCTTTAACTATTTTGCTAATTCTGCTGAAAATGCAGCTCTTCATGTCCTATTCCACAGGAAAATAAAATGGTTCAGTACATAAATTAATAAATTAGCATATAAGAATATTCACGAGTTCTTTGTTTTAACTTTTTCCTGACGATTTACATGTAAGCAGAAAGACCCAGCTACTGGGGAACTTGAAGGTTTGTCCTTTGAATTTAACATTTGTGAAGCTGTTGCTACGTGGGAGCAGGTGAGCTAATCTTTCCTGTTCCTATTTGTCACTAGTCTACCATTGATTTAAATTTGTTCTGTAGTTTATCTCATATCTTGCTCTCTCTGGACTTGAATTATAATGATAATTGACTTATTATTTAGTGAGTGATTGTCAGGTGCGGAACAGTACTACGATACTCACCAGGGAGTACATTGAGGCTTTACCAAATGGATGGGAGGACTATGCATGGCGTAGGATTAACAAAGGAGTAAATCTGTACGTCTTACTACTAACTTGTAGTTAAAAGAATGATTATTTTAAATGTGGTTGATTGAAACATAATCTATAGAAAAGAGAAAGGGAATGACATGTAATGTTTTCCAGCCTTTGATTGATATGCTTCAGTAAAGTAGCTTTTTAAGAGACCGCAAATTGACTAGTTTCTATCTTCACTAGTTAAATTGAATTATTTAAACTATTAAATATCTATTAAATATCTAAGCAGCAATTATTGATGGATTTCATCTATTGTTTGCTGAAGTAATCGCTGTCAGAATAGAACATTATGCATGGAGAAACTCTCATTGGTACTTCCGCAAACACCACCTTATATACCAAGGCAGTTTGATCGATGTGCTGTTATTGGTAATTCAGGAGATCTCCTGAAAACAAGGTTTGGAAAGGAAATAGACAGCTATGATGCTGTTCTGAGAGAGAATGGTGCGCCCATCCAGGTTCGTTGTTTTGTATATGTTGTAGGCAACCTTCTACTTTCTTTCACTTTAGCCGTGTCCATTGATTTTATTAATTTGTTTTGCAGAACTTTACAGAATATGTGGGCCAGAAAAGTACATTTCGTCTTCTTAATCGAGGATCTGCCAAAGCTCTTGATAAAGTTGTAGAGTTAGATGGTAAGCTCATTTGGTCCATTTATTTCAAGGCATTTCACATCTTACTAAAGTAACGCTCGTTTGGGTAAATCCTGCAGAAACAAGGAAGGAGGTCTTGATAGTCAAAACAACAATACATGACATCATGAGCAAGATGATTCGGGTTTGTTACATTATACTTGGTATTTCCATAGGTTTTATCTTTCTCCTAATGAAATGGAAATGGAAATGGAAACAGCTGATATAAATAAAAAAATTTCACATTTGCTCACTAGAGCAAATTGTCTTGTGCATGTGATTTAGAAGCTGAGAATTGTTTAGAAGTTTAACTTTTGCTTTGAAATTGATCTTTTAGCTTTGATGCTTAGCTCTTATATAACTTAGTTTTATCATGCTTTTACATGTCCTTATTCTTTTTATGTCAGTCTTATCTGGCATAAGTAAAACCGTTGCAAATTATGGTTTTATGTTTCTCTGTTCTGTGTTGCACTTTGTCAAACATTCTTTGTGTTTTCTTTCCGTGCCCCTTTACTTCACTTAGTTAAACTTACAGGTCATGCAAAAGATGTACTAGTTATCCCTTGTATTGAAGTCAATCTGAAATGTAGATCTTATCAACAGTTTGGAAGTCACTCTTCTGTTTCTTTCTCTCCTAACAGTTAACATGCTAATAGTTTTCATCTTTCTTGTGCAGGAAATTCCAATAAACAATCCAATATATCTCATGCTAGGTACATCTTTTGGAGCAGCAGCAAAGGGAACTGGATTAAAGGCTCTTGAATTTGCTCTCTCGGTTTGTGAGACAGTAGACATGTATGGTTTCACAGTGGATCCAGGATATAAAGAATGGTATAAACCTATTTCAAGTATTAATGTCTCTGAAATATTTGGTATGCACAACTTTTATGACTTTATCTTAGCAGCAAGATTTAAAATTTCTTTCAGGACTAGGTATTTTTCAGAATCACGAAAAGGGCATACTCCTCTGCTTGGGAGGGCTTACTATCAGTTGATGGAATGCTTGGGTGTAAGCCTACGAATCTCTGACTTTCTTTCATAGATGCATTCTCGCTGTCTCTGAAAACTTTGGATTATATTATCTGACATAAGGAATTGAGAGTCATCATCAATTCTCCTTAACAAGTGAGATTAATTTTTTATTGCTATTGTCTTACGTCTAGGAAAGCATTAACATTTTGACATCAGCTCCTGCCATATAGGCATATTGTCCTATGTGAAAAGATTATCTTCATGCTGTCTAACATTCCTTATGTTTTTCTCTAGCTTATCAAAATCCATTCTCCTATGCGAGCTGAGGCAAACCGTGTTGTGCATTGGGTACCAAGCCAAGATACAATTAGAGCTGCTAGAATTGCCTCAGAGAAATTGTTAAGGTAGATCTTTTTATTTTGTGGCTTATGATTTCATTACCTAGCTGTTATCGTTTCAAAGGTGCATATTCAATAGATGATAGTTACTTTTTATCTTATATGATAATCCTTGAGCACAAAAGTACCAGAAAAAAATGCTACGGTTTCGATAGAACATTCAGGTTTACTTCTAGGAAGTTGACCAAGAACTTTTTGCAATCGCAAGTATTGGGTTGATTGGCTCATCAAGAATAATCTTGTAAATTGGAGTTCAAAAGCCTCCTACTAGTGATGTCCGACACCTTGATGCCTACATCCATGTTATATTATTAGATTAACATTGCAACTTCATGCTTGTCGCTAGATGTGTTTTCCTTTGATTATAGTGACTTCATAATAGAGTCGATCTGCTTCTGAGTAGGTAGAGTTGTTAGGTCTTTGTCAAATAGAAGCTGTTATATGTGATGGACCACTTATGCTTTCTTCACAGGAGGGCGGGAGCAGGATCTGAAGACGCACTTCGTACCTGTTCCATTACAAAGAAGCAAATCAAGAGGAAGTCTACAGCTGTTTCAGGCATTCGAAAATCTGCTGTCAATCATCAAAAGTTTGTGAGAGGCACAACAATGTATCCTTTGGAGCACAGTCCTGAGCATGGTTTGCTTTGCATTTTGCCCAAAGATTGAATCTGCAAGGCACATAATAACCTATAGAAAGCCGGTCAAGTGGGCATGTTCTGTTAATGAGTCAAACATAACCTGCACTGTAGGTTAATGGGGAGAAGAGGCTGCAGATGATTGCTTGAGAGCACAGATATTTTTTCCTGCTGGCCTTGAAATTCTTGTCTTCAAAATTTTTGTTGATTTTGTATCCTAGAGAATTTTTGGTTGACCTACACTTGAAAAGGTAAATGTCAAGGATGTAGTACTGCAGCCATCAATCTTGTAATAGAATCACTTCCTTCTTCTAGCATGTCATCAATCTTGTAATAGCTAAGTTTTAAGTACTTCATCCTGGTTTCAATCAAAATGATCAAAATAAAAACAATCGTCATTTTTGTCTCGTGTCATGTCGTTTAATATGCTTTCCACGTATGGGTTTTGGAGATAGACTCGCCTCTACCCACATAAATACAAGCACTTTCATATCCCCGGAAGTAAAGGACACGTGTCGAACACCCACATAACCTCCGCGCACACTGGCTGCTCCACAGCTCGAACTCATTTCCGCTACTTCTTCGATTTACTCTCCCACCACCCTATTCTCTTACCTTCCGTGTCTCTCTCTGTATCTATACATGTGTTTATTGAGGCAGGCACTAACGAACTAAGTCACCAATATAGTGATTATTGGCAAAAAGCAAATCTTGGATCTTGAGATTGTCGTCATTCATGGCGGAGATACAGCCACCGGACGGCCATCTCAACGGCATCGGCGGTAGTGGCAGCGGCGGCGCTTCTAACGCCGTTACTTCCTCCGAAGCCGTCGGTTCGAAACGACAGAGAAGACCTAGCGTTCGGTTAGGCGAAATCGGCGGCGACCATCTCTACGATGCTGTTCAGGCTCGGAGAACCAGTAGTAACAGACAGTGGAGGCATAACAACAGCCTATCTCTTGATCACGGTAGAAAAGATTCAGGTAAAGGTTCAAAGACTCGAGCTTTAACCAATTTAACAACCTCCGGCGACTTCGCCGAAACCCTAGGCGATGATAAAGACCCTAATTTGGATTCGGTAGCAATTGCGAGCTGGAGGGTCAAGGATTTGAAGAAAAGGGCCTCTAATGCCACCACAAGACGGGTCCGATCCAATTGGGTCTCAAAAATTGGTGACGGAGGTGGCGCCACCGCTGGTGACAATGTTGACGGAGATGAGAAGCATAGTGGCGCTGAGGATATGGAGAATAGTTTTAGGGAATTTGATATGGAGAATTCGGAGAGTCCTTTAAAAGAGAATAGTCATATTCGTTCCCTTGAGAATTCGGGAGATGGGAATGAGAGGGAAATTTATTACAATAGAAGGGGAATTAGGGCTAGGGATAATACTAATGATAATCATAATCGTCATTTTGATGGGATTGAATTGTCAGGTCCGTTGGACAATGATGCAAGGGACTATAGGAATGATGGAGGAGGGTGTGTTGGAGGAGAGGATGGGGTGAGGATTTGGCTTAATAGTATAGGGTTAGGAAGGTATGCCCCGGTTTTTGAAATTCATGAGGTGGATGATGAGATTTTGCCAATGTTGACTCTGGAGGATTTGAAGGATATGGGGATTAATGCTGTTGGGTCGAGAAGGAAGATGTTTTGTGCGATTCAGAAGCTCAGTAAAGGGTTTTCTTGAATGGTTTTGAGATGAACTTGTAGTTTTGATTTTTGACAGAGGATCATATCTCAGCCATGGTAATTCAAGTTGCAATCATGTCTGAAGATAGTTTGAGCTATTTTGTTCTGATCTAATACTAGTAGAAATAGTTTTTTTTCGAACTTTGGTAGGATATTTTGATTAGTGATTTCGTTGCACTTTATGAATGCATTTTAAAGTTCGGTGCAATGTTCTAGTTTATGGCACTCTGATGATTTTGTTGGAAGCACCTGTCGTTAAGTTGTTGAACCTAAACCTATAATGCCTATAGGTTCTTGGAGAATGATGAAAATGGAAATGTTGTACTACACTCAAGATTAATAAAAGTAACCAAAATGAACTCCAAGTTTTATGTCATGATACTTTGATTTTCGATTTCGAGTCTGTACATTACTTTTTGTTTATCAAACAGCCTTCTCCTTTGGAAATTTGATACTGTAGAGCAAGTTGTTTGGTGACAAGTTTTAAATGTTATATCCAACAGTCATAATGTAACAGGCATATGATTTTTCGTTACCTGTTCTTTTAAACTTCTGGATGGAGTTGGAATAACCTGAATTTACATGGTTGTTTTCATGGATATATTGATTATAAATGGAGCTCAAAGTGGCAAAAATTTTCTTCTGTGAGAACTGATCTCTGGTTGTTAGCTGAAGTATTCGTAGGAAGCATTGGATCTAAGTTATATGCTCAAGGTTGTTCAATTTGATTGAAATGACTTCTTTTTATGGCATGAAGAAATGAAGCCATTTGATTATGAATGGCGCTCAAAAGCAGTAGTTTACACCTTTTAGGGGTAAAGAGTGTAAACCATCTTGGGAATGTTGGGTATTTGTGTCTACTATTCAGGTTGTTCTAATTTGCTATTAGCTTTAGTATATATGTTGCATGCTACTTTTTATGACATGAAAATATGGTGGTGACTAGGCCAGAGTCTGACAACTGACCTACTTACCTACCCGGTGTCATATTGGGCAGGCATTGCTTCGCTTGGGAATAAAAATTTGTGAATTGTTGGCAATACAAACATCTCCTGTCATATTTTTAAGGAATGAAGTTCGTTCTTATGTTGACTTGACCTTGATACTAGAGATTTCAGGTGTGATATATTAGGAACTTGATTTCCATTCAAGTTCTGCTACCTCTGCAGCTGCGGTAACTATATACAATCAAATGTGAGGTAGTTCTTGAATTTAGGGCATAAGCCATGAAAAGAGCTATTAGATAGTGTTTTGCTCATATGGTTATGGAGATTTAAAGAACTATATATTTCGGAATAAGCTACTAGAGTTTTAGTTGTAAGTCGTTCTCTTGAGGATTTAATAACGTTCATTAGCATCTTCCTATGGGCAGCAATGCCAGAAATCTGAAGTGCTTGAGTCAAGCGACTTCCTCTCTTCAACAGGTAGTTTTTGGGTCTTAACCATTTAGCATTATCAATGCCTTCGGATCACTAGCCACTGATGTAATAACCTAAAGAAAATGATCGATTTTATAAGATTGTCAACAAATAGAGAATACTGCTATCCTATCATTCTAGTTGATTTTGATTGCTGATGCAACTGACCAACCATTCATTTTTACCTATACCGTCTTTCAGTGTAATTCTGTGAGTGTTTCGTTAGGTCAAAAAATGGCAAGCATAAAATTCTGACGAAGGGAGTTTACTTAACTGGACTTTGAGTAGCTTCAAAATAAATGCAAGCTCGTGATGAGCATGAAAACTTGTACTAAATCCATTTTCTAAAAAGAAAGAATTCTTTTCCTTCACTATTTTCTGACTTTTTTGAACCTTTCTTTGATGGTCACCGGATAAAAATAAAAAATTGAAAATTATAGCAAGAAAATACAAGTAGAAAATAAAGAAAGGGTTGAAGTAATTAAGTTTTATTTAGAGAGGATGTAGAAGTAGAGGGAGAGGGAGAGGGAGAAATTATTTTTTTCTTTTACATAAAAATAAAAGTTATTAATGCATTGCGGAGCGATAAAATCTCGAGATGTGATAATCTACAACTCGCATGTAGTGACGAACCTAGAAAGTTAAAATAGGAGAGTATAAATATTTAATTTTTTTTAAATTTTAAAAAATTTAATACACTACTGAATTCAAATAACTCCATTTTTATATGTATATTATTCACAAGGGGCCTTTTGAATTGAATCTTAAGTAGTCTATTAATGGTGCGAAGAGAAACATCTCTTTTTTTTTTTTACTTATCGATCCCAGCCTGAAAAAGTGACCGATCAGGACCCTATTGATGAATGAAATCAAGGGTTTATGAGCCCTAGCCCTTGTAAGCCCACACCTGTGTAGAGTAGATCGTTCAACACCTGCGGCACAAACCCATTTTTGTCCTGTTGGTCCTAGTATGAACGAAGGTAAGTTGAGGGAACCAACTACATCCCCACTCCCTAGGTTCAAAGGCTCGTTACAGGAGTGAAAGGATATGGTGGAGTCTCGATAATCACACAGACAGTATTATGTAATTGTTTGTTCTATTTTTCTTTCAATGCAAAAAAATTAAAAAAGAAGCAAACTTTCAAGGTAGAACTCCTTTTTACAAGAGGGAAGTGAAGAAGGAATGCTTTGTTAGTACACCAAGACTTCTTGCTGATCTGGTCTCACGGATAGTTTTTAGACTTGATGCGTAATAAAAGAGTAATAAAAAGATGCGAACATGAAGACAGATATATATACAGTGACGTAGCCATATGGGAACTGAGTCCCATATGGCTACGTCACTGCTCGCATGTACATGTTTCGAAAGTCAAAAGAACTGTCTACAAACAATCTTTACATGTAATTGTAACCCGGATTATGCAGCTCGCTAAGCTGAAACCCTATATGTGGTCTTTACGTAGTTTTATACTTTCCACTCTCGCTGCCCCTATAAAAAGCAGGACTCACTATAGGTTTTACAAATAAAAACACATTTGAGCGCTTATGGATATCCGATCAGCAACTCCATCTCTTCGCCAGCGGCAACGTTGGACACAGTTTCCAATCCATGTTTTCTTTCACATTCCCAATATGAGATTCAACTTGAACCCCTTCACAGACACACCTATCGTGTTTCTCATTCCCGTACTTGTAAGTTTGGTCGGAATTAAATATCAAGGGAAGACGCTTACACCCTTCGAAACCCACCCTGTAACCATCACGATTTCAGTTATAAATTTACTTGTATACTGTTGCTTGGCATATGTTCCTAAGCAACCATTAGTTTCAACCGAAGCTTGTGGTCGTTTTATGATATTCTCAGGTTCGCTGTCGCTGGTTTCACTGGCATCGTTGCTACTGCCTGAGCCGCTGCGCGTTGCTTTATATGCATTTTACTGTTTGGTTTTGGTGGCAGAATCATATTCATATGGCACTTTTCACAAGCTATATCGCTGGATTCGTCGGATGGTTAAAGAGAAGCTTGTGAATGGATTTGGTGCTCGGAATCGTGGACTTCTGCCGGTGACTGTCGGAGATGTTAATTGATCACCACCATATGATTAACTGTCTCCACGAAATTCATCTACACCATATTATAAAGCGCATTCTTTATAATATGACAACTCTGTGTGTGGGTTGCTTTTGTGTTAAGTATTACGTTGTTTGTGTTAAAATATAAGTGGGATTTTTGTCCCACATTATAAGAATATATGACTTTAAGTATGTATGTAAACTTAATAAATTACTCTGCTTAATATCAATTAATTTTAAGATGTAATTAATATCAATTAGTTTTATGATGGAATCTCGTTTATGTAATTAGTTTATTAGGTCCAATTATATAAAATTTAACAGTTTGGTTGATTTCTGACAAGATTATGTCGGAATGTCCGTGTGTGTTGCGTGTGCGCGTTAGTGTCAAAGGATATGCCCGTAAGAGCTGTTTGAGTCAAAATATGAGTCATGTTTTGTGTTTGATTAATGAGGGCTTGAGCAAAGAATTGCTTCTCGAAATGGCAATAATAACCGAATGTTTGGTTAATAGTAATCATAAAGCATAAGTCGCAGGTCAGTTATTAAGGAGATTTTTTTTTTTAAAGGGAGGTTGTAGATTCAAACCTTCTTATATATATATTATTTAAAATTTAGAATTAAAATTTTACCTTCTGGGACCTATTAAATTTGAATAAGTATTGGTCTAAATATGAATAGTTTAAAAGTACCTTTTTATAATTGAGATCTTCCTAAAATATCACGTAAAATTAAAATAATAAATAGTAATTATATTCCTAGCATATTTTTAGTATATTATTAAACTTTTAACTAATTAACGGAATAACTAATTATCAACAACATCTATTCTTAAATTTTGGAAATAAATAAAATTAATCCCTAACTCCTTATCCTTCTTCGGCGTCCGAATATTGAGCTCTCAAGCTCTAACCCAGATAGGAAGTTAAATTTTCTGGCCTTTTCTGGGTTTTGCGTGCAGATAGGAGCTCTCAAGCTCTTCATTTTACTGGTACCGTTTAGGGTATCTAAATTGTGTTTTGTTTTGCTTTTCTTTTTCAAGGTAAAATCCATGCTTAAGTGTTCCTCTGGATTTGTTTATATATTTCTTTTTATTACGACTCGACTTTGGTTTGGTTCCTTGTTTGTTTGTTTATTCTATTCCACTCCTCTCGTATCGTAACCCAACTCTCCCTCTCCGCTTATTCTCAAATTTTTACTTTCAATTTCACTTCCCCTACTCAATCTTCTCTTCTGATCTCACATCATGTTCAACCAGATGATGGATGCGGAACTGATCAAGCTCGCTCAGGAGCAGATGAGTCGCATGACTCCTGCTGATTTTTCAAGGACCCAACAACAGGTTGCTGATTTATAAATTCTCAATTGGTTTTTTCTTACGAGTATTTTTTTCATTTGACCCCTTTTCTTTTCTCAATTAGCTTCCTTACGAGATGTTGAGAAAGTGCATACGATTTATTTTGCTGTCAAATTTAGATAAGGGTCCTTGCTTTTCTTATTTTAGGCTTAGGCTGGTTCAAATTTTGGCATATTCAGGTCTAGTTCTTGCTTAATTGAGTGGGCAGTTAATGCTTTTCCTCGAACACCAAACTTGTGACTTATTTTTGGGCGTTGGATCATGAAAGCAAATTTTTTTAGGGGCAATGAATAATTTATAACATACGGGATGCACTTTAGATGTTGGTAGTGAGTAAGAATTTGGAATCCTATGGTCACTCAAGTTTATGAGTTTGAT
>JANIJH010000006.1:71142532-71154368 GCA_024520975.1 Erythroxylum areolatum | reverse complement strand
GCTTACCGCTACTACATTAATTTGTTTTAACGGGAGTGAAAATCTTTTATATTTGGTTGCAGGCGACAGCATCACCATTCACCCAACTAATGGATTGTGGATAGCAGTGCCACTCATCATTTGACTCCTAATCTGGAAAACCTTGGTCTACATTTAGACTTTCAGAGTACTCAGGCACAAACAAAGTAACCTTAAGCAATGGTAAAGGAATTCCAATTTCTCACATTGGTTCCAATACTTTACTTCTCAATAAAAATCAGTTCTCTCTTGATAATATTCTCCATGTTCCCTCCTCTAACACTAATCTTTTATCTGTTAGTCAATTTTTTAAATCAAATAACGTCTCACTTGAATTTTTCCCTGATTGTTTTGTTATTAAGGATATCCCAACAAGGCGTCACCTCCACAAGGGACAAATTAAGGATAGTCTCTATGCTGTCAATCTAACACGACCCGCCTTTTTGGACCGTGTTGGCACTAGGGAATGGGTAGGCTTAATGCCACCAAAATCCGTAGTAAGCCTAACTTTTCTATATTCTACTAAAAATCCGGCATGACCCATTCATTATTTGATGAATCCTTATACCTGCTTAATAGGTTGTAAGAAGTAAGGATCCAAATCTGCAATTCTCACATATATTATCTACTTATAATCAACCAATCTGTGATCATCTCATATCATCCACCGACATCATTATCAATAACATAGCATATCTATACATGTTTTATGTACATGATTATGACAATCCATGGAGCATCTAGAAGTAACAAAAATTTACATCATGCCAAAAATATTACTTGTCTGCTTATCCAAGCGAGTCTCAAAAGGCTTGAATTTCTCTTTCGTAAGATCTGCTACTCTCCTGAAATGATGATAGTAAGGGGTGAGTCTACAACGCGACTCAGTGAGATATAAGCATACTACCATGCTTGTGAGGCTAGGTAACACAAGGCTAGCTTCACAAGAATGGTCTGTGGCATTCTAAGCAATAGTATATGGCATCAATGGATAACCAGGTAGTAATATCAAATGCAGCAATCACATGAGTATCAACAATAAAGCTCAATATGAATTGTTCAAAGAAAACATGAATATGGTTTCTGAATTCTTTTCTGGATTCTGGGTTTTTTTTAAATTCTGGTTTCTATAGGATTCCTAATTATGAGTTTTCTTATTTATGAGTTCTGATTTTCTGAATTTATGAGGAAGAGATAGAGGCATTCTAGTACGGCGTATCTCTCTTTTTCTGATTCTAGACATAAACGTCTCCAGGTTTCATTCGTGACTAGCAAAGATCAGTTGGCCGACATTCTCACGAAGCCCTTACACAAGTCTCGGTCCCTTGACTTAAAGTCCAAACTTCCCGTCATTCCGACTACAAGTTTGTGGGGGGCTAACACCTCCTTGTGACTCGGGATTCTATTTAAAGCCAACAAGATTTTGTTTCATCCAAATCAGCAAGATTTCCGGCCATTTCAGTTGAAGCTATTCCAAGCCATTCAATTAGTTCCTGCAAATCAGCAACAATCAAATATTCTACATTTTGAAATGTACAGAAATTAGCTCCTAAACTAGTGCAGTTGTACAGCTATATATACTCTAAACTTCAGTACTAAATATTGAAGAAAATTCCAGTCCAAATTGTTTTCCTAAATACTAATGGTAGCGCACTGGGCAACCCGGGCCGAGCTGGTTATAGCGGATTGATTCGTGACGCTGATGGGCGATGGCTAGCGGCCTTCTCTGGCTCTATTAGCATTGCTTCTAACGTGGTCGCTGAGCTACAGGGACTGAAATATGGCCTCCGCCTCGCTTAATATTGTAGCCGACGACAATGGTTGACTTAAAAAAAGCCTAAGCCCCAGTGTAAACAAAATTTTGGACTATGTTGGAAGCACAGCCTAGTGGTCAAAAGTTTGGAAACTGTGGAGGGCCTTAAATTCCTGGTTCACAAATAACCAGTGTTCATTTCTGAAATTTCATTTGAACCGCAGTTCAAATGAGTTATTTCATTTGTCCGGTTCAAATGAATGAAATTATTTGAACCCGTTCTTTCTCAGTGACAGATTGGTTATAAAAACATAACTATATTAATAAGTTTTTGTTTTTATTTCTTAAAAATTAAAAATTGAAAATTATAACAAGAAATTACAATTAGAACCATACGGCCTGAAGATTCTCTCTCTCCCTTTTTTTTACCTTTTCTCCTCTTTCTTTACATCCGCTCTAAATAAAACTTAATTCATTTTTAGATATGTTAATTATTTTTATCATATAAATAAAAAATAAATTTTTAGCTTACATTATTTAATAAATAAAAAATATATTAACCAAAATATCAAAAAATAAAGAATAAAATAACAAAATCAAATCAAATAGCACATAACAACTCTATTTAAATTTTTATAGTCTTAAATCATTCACTAAAAAACCTCTTGATTACAATTATATAATGGATTAAAAGGATATTTTCAATTATATATTAAATAAAAAAGTTGTATCTATTAAGCTTGTTTATATATAAATAAAACATATTTTTAAATGTAAACTCAATAATTATAAATTAAGTATTCAAAAAATATTATTTTATTAATTAGTAATTTAAAATTAAATAATAAATTAATTTAATTGATATTTATAAGTCTTAACATATTTTTTATTAACCGTGTGTGAAGTATACTGTCTGCGGAGGAAAATATGGTTTGCGATATGCGATTATCACAAACCATACTTTGGTTATATGCGATGATGACGTTATATAGGTGAGTCTACGTGCAGAGACGATACCCAACAATGCCCCACCCAGTAGGGCATAGCCGCATAGGTGACTCTAGAGGCAGGGGCGAAGCACCGTAGGAGGACACCTACATGTCATCTTATGGCATCCATGATGGTTTGGATGGTTAAGCTGAAACATCCATGTCATGGCATCCATGATGATATGGTACTATTCATGTCATCTTAACCATCCATGCCACTGTCTCCATGGATCATTAAGATGAACACCGTCGATGGATGGTAAGATGAACTCTCCTACATAAATAGTTCATGGTTCAGCTTAACCATCTATACCATCATGGATGCCATGACATAGAGGTATCTTAAAAGGTCCTAATTATAAAAAGGTATCTTTAAATCATTAATTTTTAAACTAATTCTTGTTCAAATTAAATAGATCTTTTATAAAAAGTAAAATTCTGAGTTCAAATTTTAAACGACTGATATACTAGCAACACTGGACTCCGGCCTCTATTTTCCTGCTGTCGAGGGGTTTCTAATTTCCTTGTAGAGGTGACGTTGTCATTATCAATCATTATCAAATTAAAGAGAATTGAACATACACAATTGTCTTTAATGGTTGATAATGACTCCGTTAGAAAAATAAAATTATAATCAAGGGATTCTGTTTCTCTCTCTCACCATTTTTTCTACCTTTTCTCCTCTCTCTCTCTCTCTCTACCTCTTCTCTAATTAAAACTTAATTCAATTTTTAGATATATTAATTATTTTCATCATATAAATAAAATTTAAGTTTTTAACTGACATTATTTAATAAACAAAAATAAATATTAACCAAAATATCAAAAAATAACAAAATCAAATCAAATAGCACATAACAACTTTGTTTATATTTTTATAGTCTTAAATCATTCACTGAAAAACCTCTTGATTACAATTATATAATAGGTAAAAAATATTTGCAATTATATATTAAATAACAAAAGTTGTATCTATTAAGATTGTTTATATATAAATAAAACATTTTTTAATGTAAACTCAATAATAGTTTATAAATTAAGTATTCAAAATATACTATTTTATTAATTAGTAGTATAAAATTAATTTAATTAATATTTATAAGTCTTAACATATTTTTTATTAACCGTGTGTGAAGTACGCTGTCTGCGGAAGAAAATATGGCTTGTGATATGCGATTATCACAAACGATACTTTGGTTATATGCGATGATGACGTTATACAGGTGAGTCTACATGCAGAGACGATACCCAACAATGCCCCACCCAGTGGGGCATAGGTGACTCTAGAGGCAGGGGCGAAGCATCGTAGGATGACACCCACATGTCATCTTATGGCATCCATGATGATTTGCCATGATGATATGGATGGTTAAGCTGAAGCATCCATGTCATAGCATCATGAAACCATCCATGTTATGACATCCATGATGGTATGATGGTTAAGTTAAACTATGAACCATTTATATACGAGAGTTTATCTTACCATCCATGGATGGCCACATGGATGGTAAGATAAATGGTAAGATAAACTCTTGTATATAACCATGCATTGATGGTTCAGCTGAACCATCATCCATGATAAGATTGAAGGAGTAATAATTAATGCAAAAACAGCCAATTGGAAATTCATAAGCTTAACCATCCATGTTATGGCATCCATGAGACATCATCCATGTCATCTTAACCATCCATGCCATGTCTCCATGGATCGTTATGATGATCACCGTCCATGGATGGTAAGATGAACTCTCCTATATAAATGGATCAATGTCAAGTGAAGAGGGGCACAGAAATTTTGGTTGCGAGTGAATATGTCAGGAAGATATCACCTATGCCTCTAGAAATCTATCCTCATAATCGCATACCTTAGATCCTATATTCCGGGCTTCTTCGGCTTCTTCGGCACTTTCATGTGAGTGCTAATGGACATCCGACCAGCAACCCCATCTCTTCGCCAGCAGCATGCTTTCTTTCACATTCCCATGATGTTCAACCTCGTCACAGACACACCTATTCATGTAGTTCTTGTGTCTCTCCTTCCCGTACTTGTAAGTTTGGTCGGAATTAAATATCAAGGGAAGACGCTTACACCCTTCGAAACCCGCCCTGTAACCATCACGATTTCAGTTGTAAGTTTACTTGTATACTGTTGCTTGGCATATGCTCCTAAGCAGGCATTAGTTTCAACCGAAGCTTGTAGTCGTTTAATGACATTTTCAGGTTCGCTGTCGCTGGTCACACTGGCATCGTTGTTACTGCCTAAGCCGCTGCGCGTTGCTTTATATGCATTTTACAGTTTGATTTTGGTGGCAGAATCATATTCGTATGGCACTTTTCACAAGTTTAACCGTTGGATTCGTCGGATAGTTGAAGAGAAGCTTGCGGATGGATTTCGTGTTCAGAATCGTCATATCGTCGGAACGCCAGCTCGTCCTAGGATAGGCCCGTAAGAGCTGGTTGAGTCAAGTATGAGTTCTGTTGTGTGTTTGATTAATAAAGACTTGAGATGAAGTATGAGTTATGTTGTGTGTTTGATTAATAAGGGCTTGAGTTGAAGTACGAGTTATGTTGTGTGTTGAAGTATATCTTATGTGGTGTGTTATAATTACAAGGGGTTGAGTTTGTTTGATAGAGTCGAGTTGAATTATATGCTATGTCGTGTGTTTGAATTGTAAGGGGTGGAGTTGAGTTATGATTTATAAAGTAAATTTTGTTTTGTGTGTTTTTCTTAATTATCTGATTTATTATTAATTGAATAATATATATTTAATTAGGCTTGCTTTTTCCCTGATATGATACCATGAGCTTATGATTATTTGTAGCTCGTACTGATAGCCCTTTGATTCCAAGCTCTGAATCTAACTAATCTTTTCTTACAAGGCTATATTCTTAAAGTTGATTACTATCGAACTCTGTACATTCAGGATGAGTTTAAACTTTCCAAACCTTAGATCCACCCCCGATGAACTATTGAGAATTTTGAAAGCACTTTACTAGAAATGACTTTATTTGTATCAGTTAATGTTGTAATCCTTTCTTTTCCATTAAATAATGTTGCAGATGGAAAAAGAAAGGATTACACATTAAATAATGTTGATCGTCACTGTACAAGAAGAATCAAATGGCCTAAGTTTCTGTCTCACTCTTTTCTACCTTTTTCCCTCTCTCTTTACATCCTCTCTAAATAAAACTTAATTCATTTTTTAGATATATTAATTATATAAATAAAATATAATTTTTAACTGACATTATTTAATAAACAAAAATAAATATTAACCAAAATATCAAAAATAAAGAATAAAATCAAATAACAAATAACAACTTTATTTATATTTTTATAGTCTTAAATCATTCATTAAAAAACCTCTTGATTACAGTTATATAATAAATTAAAAAGATATTTGTAATTTTATATTAAATAAAATTTTCGTTTCTATTCAGATTGTTTATATATAAATAAAACATTTTTAATGTAAACTCAATAATAGTTTATAAATTAAGTATTTAAAATATATTATTTTATTAATTAGTAATTTAAAATTAAATAATAAAATCAATAGGTTTTTTAGTGAATGATTTAAGAATATAAAAATATAAATAAAGTTGTTATGTGCTATTTGATTTTATTTTGTTATTTTATTCCTTATTTTTTGATATTTTGGTTAATATTTGTTTTTGTTTATTAAATAATGTCAGCTAAAAATTTATATTTTATTTATATGATGAAAATAATTAATATTTATAATCCCATAGTGCAGGTGAATTAATAAGGATTTTTTTTTAGCTTAAATGTGATTGCGAATTCGAACCCCCTCATATATGCAGTCGTATAAACTTTCCAAAACTTAAGATTAACCATCCGATGAACTATTGAGAATTTTGGAAGCCCAACTTAGTGCTGGAGAAGTTTGGAAACTATTGTAGACATGGAGGCCCTTAAAGCCTGAGTTTGAATGGACTGAATCCTGCACTTTTACTAGAAATATTGGTACTTGGTTGGAGGCAAACATGTTAGTCTTGTAGCGGACAACGGTTGAGTTAAAATAGCAAATTAATCGATTGTGACGTTGCGATAAAGTTATCATTGTGGAAAAAGTCTCTCGGTTCAACAACCTTTTTCTTCTTTGTATGTTTGCGTTTACATTGGAAAATTTTGGGTATTTACCTTTAAGTTCTATTTAGTATGTACAGCTAAACAGATTTTGTTTTTATTTAAAAGAAAAATAGAATAAAAAAATTGAAAATAAATATCTTATTTTATTTATGTGAAATTAAAATCCTCTATAAAAATAAATAAAACATTGATATAGCCTCATCCTTAAGATTAAAAATCAAAGTGAAGGTGTAAATTCAAAACCTAATATGTCAGAATAATTATATACATATTTATCTATAAATTATAGAAAATCAACTTTTCAGAATAAAGAAAACTTGAGAAATCTATTGTCGTTATAGAAAATAATATTATATCATTAAAAACTCCTATATCTAAGCTGCATGAGTCATGACGCAATGGCTCAAACTACTTTTGGAAAAAAGGCAATTGAGGAGAAATCAATTAAAGAAGATAAGCGAAAACATAATCTTTGATACTGTCTATGGGTCCACAACTCTGACTCTGACTATGTTCCATGAATATGCTTTTCATGGAACAACTCTGACTCTGCCTATGTTCCATGAATATGATTTTCATGGAACAACTCTGACTCTGCCTATGTTCCATGAAAACGTCTTCTGCCTGAGTTCCATGAAAACGTCATGGAACAACTTGTAATTTTCAGTTTTTTATTTTTATTTTTCTTTTTCTTTTAAATAAAAACAAAACCTACTATCAAAATGGATCTTAAACTGTGTATGGGTCCACAACTCTGACTCTGCCTATGATGTTCATCATTTTCATGGAACAACCCTGACTCTGCCTATGTTCCATGAAAACGTCATCACCTCAATTTGTCGCCAATAACCTTCGCCTTCCTGGAGAAAACAGGAACCGTATACGGGGACCAAACCTCGATTGTCTACGGCACAGTTAGATTCTCACGGAGAGACGCATGAAAGATGTCTTAGACTTGTTCTGCTTTGTATAGTTGCACATCCACTACAGGAAAAAGGGTATTTATCGACAGAAAATGTTAACTTTTTGTTGGTAATTTAATTTTTTGACAGTTTTCACAGACGGTAAAATTCGTCGCGAAATGCTTGGTTAGATACGAAACGTTACATTCGTTGGTAAATTTACCAATGGAGAGAATTGATACCGACGGAAAATGATAAATTGTCAGTGAATATACAGTAAAAATGTTAACATATACCAACGATTTGTCAATAATTATCGATAAATATCGCTCAAATTACGGACAGAAACTAAACTATTGTTCGTAGAATCGCTAAACTGTCGGTAAATATGCATTCACTTACAGACGGAAGCTTGAATTCCGTTGGTAACTGCAATACACATCCTACCTCAATTCCCTCCGTAAGTATTAAAATCTCGTTATTAAATTAGATTTGGATAACTCCCGAGTCATTTTCATCTTCTCCGAGTCATTTTCATCCACCCCCGAGTACATTTTCATAATGGATCATGACGGACCCATAGACAAGAATCAGAATCACTTCAGTCAAGCAGCTTCCTCTCTCCAACAGGTAGTTTTTGGGTCTCAACCATTTAAGATTATCAATGCCTTTGGCATATTAGTCATTGACAAAGTAACATAAAGAAAATGGTCGATTTTATAAACATTCTCCCACATTTAAAATTACCGAATTGCCTTTATCATTTTTTTTTCACATTTATACTTTTTACAAAATTAATGGGAACTCTTAAAAAGTAAAACAAATATATGCGTAAAATTTTTAATAAAATTAATATTTTAAAAAAATGTTTAATTTTAAATTATTATAAATAACTATTTGTGGTTAAAGTTCAATAAAGACTAATTAATATTTAAAATTGGTTATATAAAAATTAATTAAACCAACTTCGTAAAATTTGATAATGTTTACTATTATCAAATATAGCAAGACCCAAAATTGAAATTAGTATGAAATTAGTACAATGTAACTCAATATGAGCGTATTTAAAATAAATCTTATGGAATGTAATTATTTAAAAATAAATAAATGGAGACCATGTGGAATTTTATTTCACGAGATTAGTGCGTGAAGATTACTTTTTTTTATGACATGTAAGTAAGTGGACTAGAAATGAACTAAAAATAAAATGGTGAAAAGGTCAAACGAATTTAGAGATATAAAATATTATAAATAAAGTTATACACATGTAAGAGAAATGAAGAGGTGTTTATTGTTCTAGTTAACTAGTTTTAACCCTCTGCTAGTTAATTCTATATGTAGGACTTATATAAATGAACAAAATTAACTGACAGAGGATTGGAACTGGTGAACCAGAATAATACTACGTAAATATTTGGACAAAATTAACTAGCATAAGATTAGAACATTGTTATAAGAACAAAAGATTTCGTGTGGTTTACAACATGATTATACGATAATTCTATACGCAGATGAGATCCTCTAGTACTCATTCTCTGTTCCTACTGGATGCCGTGCAAGGGGCATTCACAAATCTTGACGACAAAGGTATAAATTTGTGGCCGCGTTTGTGTGGCACAGAATAGGAGTAGAAAAGGAGGAACAAAAGTCTCATCCCTTTTATATAAGCTAACCTTTATGGGTGCTTTTGGTGATGGTCTATGAGCGCAACATGATCGACCAAAACCAGAAGGAAGTGTAGAGTTTTAATTCGTTTTAAAACATGATCCGTTTATATTAAATCATCAAAAAATTAAATAAAAGTGAAAGTTTATTTGAATTCATTGCGAAATTTGCACTGAAATCTTATGATATTGTCTTCTAAATTAAACGTAGCCTTTTTTTAAGAGTTTTTCTTATCTCTTTATTTTCTCTCTAATAATATGGCATCAGAAAAGAATTTAGCGTATATTTAATTTAGAGACCATAACCACTTATATTAAAGTAAAATTTTAATTTAACTAATTTCTAGTTTGATCTAAAATAAAACTAGAAATTATAAATACGATATTTACACATATAATGTTCATATTTAAAATAGATACTTAAAATCTAAACAA
The DNA here is from genome assembly GCA_024520975.1 of Erythroxylum areolatum. NCBI lineage: Eukaryota > Viridiplantae > Streptophyta > Magnoliopsida > Malpighiales > Erythroxylaceae > Erythroxylum > Erythroxylum areolatum. The sequence goes on along the minus strand of JANIJH010000006.1, from coordinate 71,144,493 downwards.
CTATAAACATATTAAACCACTTTAATTAATTAAGTTTATATAAAATATATGAAAACCTTTATATACAAATATACACATATAAACCTATATATCTTTACAGGAAGAACTTCGGAACGAAGACAGAAACAGGGGGAATGCCAAATATCAAGACTTTTCAACAATTATAACTTTTTCAAAACGTCACAATGGAGTGAATGCTGTGGCATAATCAACCTCTACCTTACCTTTGCATTTATTTGGAGGTAATTTCATGTGGAAGCTGAATTCGGGTTTTCCAAATCCAATTTCTGAGCAAAAAACAGTCGAGACATTATGAAAAAGTTATTATTGTGGAAAAGTCTCTCGGGTCCACAACCTTTTCCACGATCATTTGTGTTTATATTGGAAAAAAAATTGTGTATTTATCTTTAAATTTTGTTTATTATACAATAAAAATATAACTACGTTAAAAATTGTACTGGTTACAAGGGTCAGTGAACAAAGAATTGCTTCTTGAAATAGCAATACTAATTGTTTTCACTGGCAACTCTAATTCGATAGAGTAGAAGCAAAACGTGAATCCTCCAACATTAATTATTCAATTTGTTGGCGAAGAATAAGAAAATTTTGTTAGCGGTTCGCCAACAAAAGTCAAGCTGCTAGAATTTGAGTTGTAAGTCATTCTCCTGAGGATTTTCTAACATTCATTAGCCTGTTTCTCTAGGGATCAATGCCAGGAATCAGAATCACTTTAGTCAAGCAACTTCCTCTGTCCAGCAGGTAGTTTTTGGGTCCTAATCATTTAGCATTATCAATTCCTGCCTTTGGACCTCTAGCCATTGATGAAATAACCTAAACCCGAACACCCATTTCCACCTAAATCTCCTTAAAACTGTATTTGTCCGTTAGAAATTTTGTGAATTTAACCAGAGGTGTTTTGTTAGGTAAAACAATTTTTCTCTGTTGCAAATTGCAATCATATATTAAATAAAATAAGATATTTGTAATTATATAATGATTAAAAATGTATCTATTAAGACTGTTTTTACATAAATAAATTATGTTTTTTAATAGTTTCTAAATCTAAGTATTTCAAGTATGTTATTCTATTAATTATATTTCTCTTCCTGTCGGCCTTAAGTAAAATGGACAAGTCTCTTCCTGTAGACTTGAACTCGGCCTTAGCCTTTCACAACTCAACCCTGGAACGTAAAATGGACAGTAATTGACTCGATTTGAGATTTTGAGTTGGTTTAAATAAAATTTTATTTAATAATTAAAATAAATTTAAAATAAAAATTTTTAAATCATTATTTAAATAAAATAAATTTATTTATTTAAAATAATTAATTTTTAAGTTTTATATATGTAATTAATTTTAGTGATTAAAATATAATTAAATTGACATTTACATTTATCACATTAAACACAAAAATTAAAGATCACAATAAAAATGTAAAAGTCGAATTAAACAACTCTATAGTATCCTATATAAAAACCTAAGGTAGAGTTTAAACAAAATTTTGGATTATATTCAATTAATTTTAAATTTATACCCAATCTTAATAAAATCATTTTCCGTTTGTTCTGTTTTTTTAATTTTCCGTTCTCGTTTTTAAATTAAGAAAAAATAAGTTTGATTTCGTTTTTTTTCCCCTTTTTTGTGTTTGTTTCTTAAGCTTTTTTTGTTTTGATTTCTTGCACGAGAACGAAAGCGACGCCACAAATGCAAAAGCATAAATGCACGAGAGGGAACAAAAATGCACTTTCATTATAGTTACTCGATTGGGGCTTGGGAACAAAAACTTGACACCAAGTTTCCCTATAATTGTGGCCGCGCCGTGTTTCCCATTCACCGTCTTTCCCCTAGTGACCAAAGAGTGCCATGGATATCCGACCAGCAATCCCATCTCTTCTCCGGCAGCAACGTCGGACACAGTTTTCAAGCCATGTCTCCTTTCACAATCTGATGTGCATCCTCT
>JANIJH010000006.1:71082245-71102821 GCA_024520975.1 Erythroxylum areolatum | reverse complement strand
AGAATGGCAGCTGCTAGAGCTCTTTATGAGCTCTGTTTTAGCTCCAAAACTAGGAAAGATATGGGTGAACATGGATGTATTGCTTCCTTAAGTAAAATGTTGGATGGTAAGTCTTCTGAAGAGAAAGAAGCAGCAGCCAAGGCGTTGTCCTCTCTATTATTGTGTGCTGGTAATAGGAGGTTATTCAGAAAAGACGAGAAAGGGATAGTGAATGCAGTTCAGTTATTAGATCCTTCAACCCAGAATTTGAACAAGAAGTACCCCATTTCAATACTGACCTCGCTTGTGCATTCTAAGAAATGTAGGAAACAAATGATTGCCGCTGGTGCATCTGTGTACCTGAAGAAGCTTATTGAAATGGATGTTGAAGGGGCTAAGAAGCTCTCGGATGATCTTGGGAGAGGCAAGCTTTGGGGTGTTTTTGCCAGATCATAGCAGTCAAAGATTTGCCTCTAAACTGATGCTGCATCAAGGGACACGAAATTGAAGACAGACTAATTGATTTTATATGTATACTGATTGTGCTTATGTTAATCTTCTTTCCCTTATATGTACTTTCTTCCTTTTTGTTCATATGATTGTTAAGTTGGACTAGGAGTAGACATGTTTGTTGTGATTGCTTGGAAAGTTAACTCTTTGTAAAGCCCTAATCTCGTTTTATTGACACAACCAGAATGGAGTGCAAGTTCTTGGTCCAAAACCCAATGATTGGTTATGTTCTGCGGAGCTAGTTCTTTTTACATGTGCTATAACTAGTGATTTTCTTTACCATTTTGATTTGATAGATCTGTCTACAAAGGTAACCTATAACCTATGCATGTGTGTCCTGTTTCTGTTCTATGATCAGACTAAGTTCAGTTCCTGAATCTACTGTTCGAATACTCTATCATTGGCTCGTTGAGCTTAACATGAAAGGTTAGGCTCTTCAGTAGGCCATTCTTTTTCTGAGGGTGGACCTGGAATTGATTCATTTACAGAATACTAAAATCTCCACTTCCATAGATTAATCTAATTGCTTAGTCAATTTAGTTGGTTCCAATAATTATATAGTGTTCGGTTCCATTGAATAGGGGCTTTTTAGCATGTGCATATGTTATCCACCATGTGCATTTGCCCATAACTGCTCTAGTGTCGGCTGTTGCCTGAACAAGCCAGGCCTGAGGGCATAACAACTTCTTCCTGCACTCGCGACTTTGGAGTCATGTCCTACTCAAAACGCGGTGAAAATATGACAAAATTGGACTATTAGTTTTACTTTGAATATCTTAGTTGTACACTAACGGTTGTGTATCCCTTGAATTTGGTGGACTTGATGGTTTACGTATGGTCTTGTGTTTGGTCTATATTCTGGTCTGGTTTATTAAGCATTGTTACAGGGAATGAGTTAAGTTACTATTCTGTCTATGTTTTGGTTAGGGTCGGGGCGGGGGAAAGGATTAATTACAAAAATTTTAAGCTACATTTTATAATTATATCATAAATTTAAATTTAAAAAGTGACGATAAAATGTTCAAATTTTCTATTATTTTCAATTATAACTCGAAGTTTATAAAGTAGCAATAAAATTATCAAACTTTCAATTATTTATAAGAACTTATTAATTAATAAAAAATATGATTAATTAATAACTTTATCAATTTTTTACAATAAAAATCATTAAAGTAAATCGAATCGAAAAGTTAAAACTGAATTAAAAAATTAAATATTTCAAGATTTTTACTAATTGAATTCTTTAATTATTTATTTTTATATCTTTAAAAAATTAGAAAGATTCATAAAATATATCCAAATCTTTAGTCATTATGTAAAATTTTACTTATTAGATGTCCACTCTTTTGAATTATATTTTATTTTAATTAACTAAACTAAAATTAATAAAACAAATAATAGATACTTTACTGAATATACTGTTGTGACCTGACGTTGTCAGCTATTTCTAATAAATCCATAATCACGAAAGAAAAACACGTAAAACTAACAGGATCAAATCTCCTGTTCCGATTATGATATTCTTATTATGTTCTATTAAATATCATGTACACATTTATGTAAACTGGAACAGAAGATACGAGCACTTGAATCACTACGTGCCACAAAAACTATACAGTACAAACAATTAAGCTATAAACTATAAGTTCTGTTTTGTCTTTTCGTTTCCATATGTTTAGGTTAGGTGCGTCCAGATTAGCTTAGGTTTAGCTTGGAATTAGCTTGAATGTCTCACTTAGACCAACTAATTAACCTGACATTTTGGATTGAAGTGGTTTCTAAAGTTTGCCTCTCTTTTTTTTTCTAATTACTAGACTTCTATATCAAAATTTAGTATCATGTTAAATTAATTTTGTTACTTTGTTTTAAGTGATTAAGTCTGTCGCTTATATTAATTTGTGATTCTTTCGTAAATAATTTGGAAAATTCCATATATATTACTATCCAAATTAGATAAATTCATTTTTAATCTTTATATATGCAATTCTTTTAATATTGGATGACATTTTCATATTTTATTATATTTTTAAGTTATTGATTTATTAAATAATTTACTTAATCAAGAAGATATTATGTGCTTTCAAAATTTTAATATCTCGTAATTTCTCTTGAAAATAAATAAATTGAAATTTGTCTTTGTTTTTGTTACAACGAAACAAAAATATTTTTACAGAAAAAAGTTATGTTGTTAATAATTAATAAGTATTTGTGATATATTACAAATAACAACAATTAAAAAACTTAACTGATTTGGCAGGTTAACTATAAAAACTTTAAATTATTCAATTTTTTAGTTTGATTTTTTAATAACTTTTGTTGTTAAAATTGACCAATTTATTAATTAATCGATTAATAAATTAACAAGTTCTTACAAACTGAAATAAATAAATTAATTTTCATTTAACAATATTTTTTTCAATTAAACTTCAAATTCTTCATTAGATAAAGACAGTCTCTTTTAATCATATTTTATTTTTAATTTTATTTAATTTTAATCGATTTTATGACGATGAACCTTTTAAATCTTAAATATCTTATTTTACCAATTTAACTGCCATCTGGTTTTTAAGACATTGATAAATAAAAAAATAATAACATTTTTATTTAGTAGGAATAGTTACTAAAAACTACCAAATAATTGTCTTAGTCTCTTATTTAAATTAACTTAGATTAATACCCAATAAACAAATAAACCATAAAAGAAAGTTAAAGTGAGAAACTTGCCTACGATTTAGTGCTTAAGCATTGGTATTTAGGAGGTACTCGGTTGATGAGTTTGAGAAGAGATTAATGGGTAAGACATGAAAAGTAAATGGTTGATTGTTGATTATTATAGAAGTAATAGTTTAACATATTACTTTTGGGGAATCTTCCATATTCTATACTGAAAACTCATTTTTTAATAGTGACTTTAAAAAAAAAATATTTTTAGTAATAATTAATTAAATACAATTAATTAAATATAATTAATTAATTAATTAAAATATATTTAATTAAAATATTATTATTAATTAATTAAGTACATTATAATTAATTAAAATATAATTCATTCATTTATTAAAAATTATAATTAATTAATTTATTAAAATATAATTAATTAAATAATTACAATATAATAATTAAAATATAATTCTTCATTAATTAAAATATTGTAATTAATTAATTAATTACAATATAATTAATTAAAATTTTATTTATTTATTAGATTATAATTAATTAAATTATAACTAATTAAAATATTATTATTTATTAATTAAAATATTAAAATTAATTAATTAATTAAAATATAATAAAATTTTATTTCTTAATATTTTTTACAAACCAACCACTACCAATAATAATCATTTATTCTTCTTAATTAACTATTATAATTATAATAATAATATACATTCTTACTCTTCCCTATATTCATTTTTATTCCGTTATCGTTTACTCCTTGTCAACCAATCCCTTTATTTGTTATGTCTCTATGTTCTAAGTCTAACCAGGTTGAGTTGTGAATAAAGATAAAAGTTTCCTAATATTAGTTCAATGTTCCAGTCATATAACAAAACTGAACCAAAAGAACACATGGAGGCATCAGGCATCTTGCTACAGACCGGAAAGAGAATTACTATCGTCAGCGGTTCAAAATGGATCGAATGCCAAAAGATTGATAGAAAGCGTTGCATATAAGGAGATGCAGTTGTCACAAATCTGAAAATACAGATGCCGGCTTCATATATCCATGACTATAGTCTGGCTTACGATTTGATACATCAAAGTTCACCCTAAGATCAAACATGAACTTGTCTGGATTTGCTTGCAGACATGACTGCAAGTATGAGTAAATTAATAAAGGAGAAGTGAGCAAATGCCACTGCGATTGCTCCTTTCATACAAAATTTGGCTGCAAAAGAACAGATTGCAGGCCAGCCGGTATGTTCATTCCCGTTCTTCGCTAACAAACCTACTGCAGTGGCAGCTCCAGAAGCAGAAATTTCCAAGGAGAGAATCAACTGCCAGAAAAAACCATAAAACGTTATAAACACTTGGTGAATTCTACTATCATATGTACAAAATGATTGATATTGAGATAATCTGGTTACTAAATCACAGATGAACAAGAAAAAGTAGTTGGCGGAGTTCGAGACACAACGATCCAGAATAATGACACCAAACAAAGAAAGCAATGAGAACGTGGCTGCGATAAAATTTACAGCAGCAAGGTACCTGAAAAAGATGGCAACTTTATGAGTATGCAGAAGGTACAAAGAAAAGGCTTCAGGGTTTTGTTTCATTACTGGAACTATCTTACGTGAAAGAGTCCTCGTAGCTATATTTAGCTACCACTCGAAATCCTGGGATCAACTCAATTGTAGAAACATTGGTGACTGTTAGTAATGCTGCAGCAAACGAAGTTCCAAAAGTTGCAAACCTCAGACCAATCTGTGCTCTATAAAATAGTTTCTGGAATTTCTGAGGTGAGTTTCCAGGGACCTTGGTTTGCATCTCTTCCATTTGAGATCGATGTTTCAGAGAAAAGCTGTAAAAAACACTGTTAAATGACAGCTCGGAAACGGGAAGAGATCTGTAGAAAAAGCAAGAACAGGTACGGATAGAGAAAAAGAGTGTGATACTTGGAATCTACCTATAAAACAAATGAAGAAAAAAGGAGGAATCTTTTGAAGTATACTTATATAAATCAAGTTGTAACACAGAATCTTAAAGTGAAAGGAGCTAAAGTCTCTACCTTTTAAGTCAAAAAAACACAACCTTTAGTTCTTGCGAAATTCTTGGACTGAAGAAGATTGTGAACTTCTGGAGAAGACACTGGTATTTGTTTTTTTTTTTTTTCAAAATGAGAATTCAAGACCTCTAAAAGTTAGACTGAAACAAGGCATAGGATTGAACTTTTATAGGGAATTGTCGTTGATTGATTTACATTTACTTATATCAGAAGGTCAAAGAAATGAATTATGATATATTTTGGAAGAGAAATGAATGCTTTTAACATTGAGGGGCTAATGGTTTCAGAAAGTTGTGATTATGGTACCATATGAAACTTCCTTTTCAAAATAGTAATTGAACACAGTAAATGCAAATTGGAAAGACCGAAGTGGAAGTCAAGAATGTACTTGCAATTTCTATATCTAAAACCGTGCAATTCCTGAGTAGAAAAGTAACTTCTCAGTTTATCAAGTCACCCTCCACACAGTTGTTTTATCTGAGTAGTCACATCTTTATGAATTCCACAAAGCAAAAGATAAGCACATATTTGACTTCTCAATTTTCTCTGTCAAACCCATTTCTTGGCATATTTATCTCTAAAACATTTTGTAATTTACAAGCCAAAGCGAATAGGTTTGAATGATTTGAGTCTTGTTATTGGAAAATGAAACTTATGAGGCCAAAGATCTCAGACAAGGAGTGAACCAAGTAATTAGAGAGGTAATCTTAAAGCGAACTAGCCAATGTTTTAATAACTGGATTAGAAGTTAAAACGGTAAGACAGGATATTCAAGTTTTAAAAGTTCAACATGTATTAAACTATCATAAAACTAGCTAAAAATTGAATGAATTAAAGAATTTAAAATATGATTAAAAAATATTGTCCTTATCCATCCAAGAATTTGAAGTTTAATTAAAAAAATATTATTAAATAAAAAATAATTGATTTATTTTGATTTATAAAAACTTACAAGTTAATATAAATTGATTAATTAATTAATAAATTGATCAGTTCTTAATAACAAGAGTTATTAAAATAAATCAAACTAAAAAATTGGATGGTTTATAATTTTTAAAGTTGAACTTACCGAATTGATTGAGTGTTTTAATTATTGGCAATAGGTGTAGATGTAAATTCTCTCTTATGAAAAAATTTTAAAAGATTACCATTCAATTATCATGCATATTAAAAAATGTTTGAAACATTTTCCCATTATTTATATAATTTCCAAGAATCAGAAATATCTATCAAATACGTGCTATTCTCTATCTCATCTTTCCTCATTTGGATGAAAGCTTACTTCCTCCTTATGGAAGCCCTTTCCCAAAAAAGAGATGCAGATGGCAAACTGATGAAGCCGAAGGAGTATGATACGGCACGTTTCTAAAGTAATCGTCGACTCGGTCACGGTTCCTTGTATCTCTGTATCTTCACTTTCCTATTATCATTATCAGTATTTGATAATGCCCTTCAACTACTCACACTTATTTTTCTTTTTAGGACATGCACGTAGCATCTCACTGATGTGACATACGTAGAGGTAAAGTATTATATGATGTATTGGTTGCTTGAGAAAAGCATTTTATGGATAGAGACGCTCCTTTTTTCTAGGGGAACAGAAAAAAAAAATGGCAACTGCCTCGTTTCTATGCAATAAACTAGTGAACGTGGAGGAGAAAAAGAGTGCTGGATAGGAAACAATGAAATGGTTGTGAAGAAAAAGGGGGAGTATCGAAACAATCATCATCTTTTTGTGCAAGACAGGAAGTAGATGCCAACAGGGTTACGAGTTAGGTTCAACAAGAGCGAGAGAGCTCGCTTATGGTCGACACAAAAAGAACGTTATCCAGAGAAATATGTCAAATGATAAGAATCCGAGCCACCGTGTGTATTGATGTTTCGCTTAACAAACTCCCCACATTTCTATGGACTGAAGCATCCTTGAGGAGTCCTAACAACTATGTCAAGCTCGTGCTGGCGTGCAAGGAATGTCAAGTCTCCTCCACCACTTGGTGGCATCATCTTTGTGCTTATGCTTTTTGGTTTGATGAAAGACGACACATTTCATCAGATTAACATGCCCAAATCATGACTGACGATGAAAGTAAAATGTTAATTAGATTACTTGAAGAATTTAAAATCTGTACAAGTGCCCTGAATATACGTACTGTACACATATACATACAAGAGTTTGTATACCGACTTTTCGAAGATGAACCTTCTGCGGATTTTCACACGTCAAAATACTTTGGGTTTGACGGATAGTCATACTCAACTTTCAACTGCAATGCAATATAGGACTCATTAGTCAGTACAGAACATGACATTTACCATCTTATGCACAATCAAAAGAATAATTAGGCATTTAACAGTAACTCGGCAAGATCATCGAGTGTGCCACATAGGAATCTGAGAGTCCAACAGTTACAGGAGCTGTAGCTTTAGGCAGACTTTATATAATCCAGGTTCTACCCATGAATGAAGATGGCTTTCACCATTCCTAGACAGCTTTTTTTTCCTTCATTTGACAATTTAATCGGTTTACTCAGGTTTTAATTTACTTTCCTCGTATATGTAAATGATGAAAACATGACATACAGATTGCCATTAAGTAGATTGTAAATATGACAAGCCAAAAGGAAAGGAAAGACTAATATAATCAAATTCGTCTATACCACACAGCTACCTCATTAAAAGAAATCATGCATTTCGTAGTTCATTTCCCATGGTCGAACATTTCAAAGAATACAAGAACTTAAAGTTATGCTCATGGATCTTTAATCAACAGATTATAAAGGACAATCATGATGATTACGGACAACGTGATGCAAAGCAGTCACCGCAACCAGCCTCAGAAAATGATAATTCAAACAAACAAACAAGACTAACCTTGCCCTCATCAGCATCATAATGGCGTTGAGGGAACACCACCCTCATATCACTATATAAATAAAAGCGTCGATGGTCATCGATATTCATTTTGTTTGTTTCTGGGGCAGATAAAGGATCAGATTTGCATCGCTGAACAGATCTAGAAATTTTTCTTGGAAAAGCGCACAAGAACCGAAGATGAAGAGCATAAAGGAGAACACCTGCTCCATTAATACTATCATTGACCTTTGAAGGGCTTTGAGCAATTTTATTTACATAAATATTAGTTGAACTTAGAGGGCTTCTATCCACTGAATCACTCTTTACGTGTTGACTACAGCTGACTCTACTGCGGTCAGAAGATCTTATTCTATGTACAGGGTCAGTTCCATTTGAATTTTCAGATTCTGTCCCATGAGGCAAGGAACAATCAATGTTTGACATTGAAGATGTATTGGCGTCATCTTTAATTTTCACATCTGTTTTTCTCCCATCAGCAATTAAATTTGCTGGTCCAGACGAAGATAAGGTGATCTTTTGGCGCAGGAAAGTCTTTTGAGGCAGAGAGAGAGAGAGTCAATGAGTTTCGTACTGGTAAGGTAAAGTTAAACAACAGAAGGGAAAAACAGGTATACTGAACAAAATATAATGGAAAACGCATCCAACTTTCAGCTCATTGAGCTAGACAATGAATATAATGCAGGCATTTGTCCATCAATCTATTTTTCTCACATATGCAATCATCTTTCCCATGATTGAGCTTACCTTGGTACCAGCTGGCATGTCACTGAGATCATAGTTACAAAAGAAAGTGTGAATAGGTGTCTTTTCTGGATTGCTGAGAACCTGGAAAACCAATTCAATCAGCCAGTGTTAGCTCTTCAGTTAAGGCAACAGCAGCCATGACATATGAGCTAAATGTACAGAAACACAACTAGATGGCGACACATTTCAGCAATCAACTGTATTGTTAACGATCAAGATTGAGATTTTCTTAAAGTGATTGAAGGAACAGTACCTGCAATTTCCAAAAAGGGATGAAAAGATGCTTTTTATGAACAACCATGAGACAGCTAAAGATTACACCTTCCATAAATCATATTGTCCAACCTAGAATTTTTTTTCTTTTCAGGGGATGAATAGATATATGCTCCAGTGCCCAACTTGACAACATAGAGGTTAGAGGAGGAAATGAAAATTACCAATTGGATACGGCCTTTCATTGGTATTCGTAGCCTGTTTTTCTCAGCTTCAGAATCATCAATGCTAAGGCTCCTTCTCATTTTTGAACCACCAGACTTATTTGATTGCAAATGCCCCGCTAGATCTATTGACGAGTAATAAAGCAAATAATTATCTCCATCCACACTAGTTACTGCAAATGGGAGCTTCCGTGATTGTGGTGAGAAATTCCCACCAGTGACATTGAGAACAGCAAGGAAGCCATCAATTCTCTACATTTATGTCATGAAAAATGGAGAGTTAAAGCCTACACAATATACATACAAATACAACATCCAGATTTGCTATACCCTATGCAGAAGCAAACACTTTAGCCTCCAATTTTAACTTCTGCCACAACAATGTACGTACTAACCTGACAAGCTTTCGCTGACAGTAACCTTCCAGACAAAAGAGACTCCTCAAAGGAACCAATTAAGGACCTTCTAACAGGTAGACCACTGAGTGTTTTACCAAATTTGACACATGGGGGAGTAGAATCTGAATCCTCATCCCAGGAACTAGTAATGTCAGGAATGAACACGTTGAACTGTTTCTGGAAAAGATCAAATTCTTGTGAAGATCCATATGGAATCTTGCTATGTTCATTCATCTGAATAGTCCGAACATCTGAGACGGTGCCATCAAGTGATTTTTCAACATCTTTGAACGTCATATATTTTTCATCCAAGATTTTGCCTATATTTTGACATCCTCCGGCAGATTTTAATTGTTCTGGGAGCTTTGGACCTAGAGGAGATAATGATAAAGGAGATGAAACCACCTTCTTTGCAGGTATTGGAATAGCCCCAGCACGTGATGTTACGTTAATTGTTTCTTCAGAATTATTGATCCCAAAGGGTGAGATATATTGACTGTGATATTCCAGCTTCGAGTTTTCTAGCACTGGACCATCAGTGATGAATATGGAGTTAGCCCCACAACTATCATCCTTGAAGTTGATCCACTCTGGAACACATGGAGCAGACAAGTTTTGAGAACTTAAATAACTGGAATTGCCAATGTGAGCTTTCTTATGCTCTTGTGGCAGTGAGATTTTATAGCTGTCTTTACCACCCTGAAAGCCACTATTATATATTCCAACACCAATATCCAATCGATCACCATTGAACTGATCAGGAAGAAGCGTTCCACTCAGTGGAGACAATACTCGCTTCCTGACTAGTGACCCAGTCGACTCAACTTCATCACTTACAATGCTTCTTACAACATTCGATGTTGACTGGTTTCCATGACATAGGCTAACAGGAGAGCTTAGTCCCCTTGATTCAAAACCTACAATCCTAGGAACATGGGTCTGAATATTTTGTTCAGTTTTATGAGTTAACCACACAGTCTTATGCTCTGCATTAGTTCTCCTTTGGGGATCTCCAAAAGCAGAGCAAGGTGAATCCATCTGCATTCGAGTGCCAAGGTTTCCTCCATGCATTCCACTCAAATCACAACAGCTCATACTCACTTCCTCAGCAATGCCACTAGAGGATACTTGAGGCAGACCCATTCTTTAGGTTGAGTATGTAGTCCTTGAGAAAGTTACGGAAGTTCACCTATTCTACCCTTACGTAATCTATTCCTCACCCTCTTATTAAAGAAAGGAACCATATGAATCAAGACCAAGTTCAATTGTCACAAAGAACTAGTAAAATTCAAATCCACCAAACCCATCAATGTTGTTAGAGGAAAATGCAGCTTCAACCGCACTTTTTTACTTTATAGAAGAACCAATTCTCACCCACGTAATCGTTTGCAGATACCCCTACCAACCTTCAACCAAATGCAACCCATGTTGCCTACAGTTCTAACATCAGATTGAGCTGCTAATCTAGAGTTGATCAAAAGAGAATGGTAGAGATATCATTTTCTACCATTTGTACTACCCTGCAATAAAATATAAAAATTGATCAATGATGAGAATATGATACAATATGTTAAGAAAATATGAAATGCACATCAGCTCTTCACAAATAATCACTCAGATTGATCAAACAAAAGACAGTAATTAGCTTGAAAACTTGAATATGATTGATTGCCATCACAAGGACCAACTCAACATAGACTGATCAAGCCATACAAACTATGTGAAACGATTTCAAACTGCAATATGATCCAAACAAGGATCTACCAACGTAATTAACAACAAACCAAACACTGGCCTTTTTTCAACTTAATTGATGATTCAGATACAGAAGACCAAGAATAACCCAAAATCTATTTTCTTCACAACAGCATTTCATTAAAGATCAAACAAAATCAGCACCAAAAAAGCCCAGACAGAATCAGAACACCAGCCACTGTCAAATACTAACTTTTAGTTATATTCCTATCATCTACATTCCATGCAAACCAAGCATAAGCAAATGACAGGCCAAAAATTTCGGACAATAAAACCTAAACTTTGTTAAGTGGGAACGCATAACAGAGCAGTAATCAAAAAGATAATCCCATTGGAAGGGGGGAAAGAAAGAGAACTCAACGGAAAAATCCAATAACAAATCGCACCAGTATAGCCGGCGATCATATATAAACAAACCCAACAACCCACTCTCATGCTAGCTGGTACAAAAATTCAATCAAATCGATCAGGCCCAGAAAAAAGCTAAGCTAGCAAAATGAAAATCAACCCATAGCCATCTAATTAAGGGAAATAAAAAAACAGAAAATCCAAGTGACAATTCAGAAAGTCCTCTTCTTTTTTCTTCTCCCTCTGGTCTCTTCTTCTTCTCTGTTTGCAGCTCCTCTCATCTCCATATAATATTGCCCTATCTCTCCACCCCTCTTAAAAAGGTGTGACCTTTTTCTTGTCTCTACACTGTAAAAATGGTAACTTGTTTATTTTTTGTTGTCTCTCTATCTATCTCTTTTAATGTGTCTTTTTTTTTTTAAAATTATTAGTGAATTGTTATAAACCCTCCATGGTTTTTGATGGAATGATTGCTTAAGCATAATTTCGTGCTTACACCTCCATTTCATTTCACTTTTCTTGTAAACCCTCAATTTCTTGCAACTAACAACCACATTTTATCCTCTTTAGCTTGCTTGCTTGCTTTCTTTCTTGCATTGTGTCCATCCTTTCCCTTTCCGAGTTTACAAGTTGAGGTTTGCCTTTATTGTACATGTCTCTCTCATTGTTCTTTAGTACCATCTTCATAGTCATTATCCGTAATAATGACAATTATTATTAATTAGGTGGAATACAATTATATTCTAAATTGATTTAAATGCTTTAAATACATATTTGTGTAGTAATTATTTGTTTTGGAATAGAAAAGAAGTTAAAAGGAGTAAGACATCACATTAGCAAACGAGAAAAGGTGTAGGCGGCGGCTACTGGCACAAAGGAGCCGTGTCTTGCAATCTCATCAAGAGTGCAGACACGTGACAGACTCTGCTCTCCCATCCTCAACACCGTCCTCCCTGTTGACGGGCACAGGAACACGTAAGTTGCTCCTTTTTTGGTTTTTTTACCCCGCCTCAAGAGTCACAAAGATGTAAATTTAGAATCTCAATATTCTTCAGATTCTTAGGTAGTTAGTATATTTTTTTAGTATAAAGAGTATTCACATACTTAATTGTTCAGTTGATGATTAATCATTTACCCTACTCAGCATCAGATTCTCATCAGCTCCCAAATTTTCTAATAGTTTCAACTCTCACACTATTACTAGAAGCGAGGCATCCGTAATTGATCCGATCAAGGATCTTTGCTCAAAGAGCTAAAGAATCATTAACAGGAACATTTTCTATTTTTCCTCCTTTGACGTTATTCGAACTAAAAGCCTCTTTAAAAAAAAACCTTAAGTGAGAAGTTGAAACCATTTAGGCTATTTCTGTCAGTAAGTTAATTCTATTGATGGCATAGGTTGTCGTGTGTCCCTTTTTATCTATTCATTCATTCAATAACAAGAAACAAGCATTGATCCCTCAATTGATGGTAAATTTTGATACCTCTTTGTTATAAGGAAGGACACATAAGTTAGAAAGGCATAACAACTCTAATTAGACTTGGTAATGAATCAGGTTGATTTCAAGCTTACCTATAAATTCAACCTAAAGTTTAAACAGATTTGAGAATTTAAGTTTAAGAACGAGTTAAATGTAATTAAATATTCTCTAATTTTGTAAGACCGTAATTATATTTAATCTAAATTTAATTAAAAAAATTTATTTTTTAATTTTAAAAATAATAATTTATTTAAATATAATTAATATGTGCAATTAAAATATAATTCTTGAAAAAAACAGTGTAAGATAATGTCACAAAACATGAATTGTTAATCTATTTACAGTAAAACCTTTATAAATTAATATTATTGGAATCATGATATTATTATTTTATAGAGATATTAATTAACCAATAAATCAATATTTATTAATTTAAATAGATTTTGTAATTGATTGAAATTAAATTTTGATTACATAAAAAAACATCATATCTTAAAAAAATTCATGTCTCATGTTAATTGAATGAATCTAAAACATAGATTCATTGTATATAATATTAATGAAAACTAATACATAATGTTCATTGTTTCTTAATAATTAAGTATTATTCATTGTAATTTAACTAAAAACATTTAATGTACATATGTACGTATGATAGAGATAGAAAATACTTTATAAACAAGATAGAAAATTTCTTGAAATCACACCCAATAATGACTCCTCATGTAAAAGGTGTCACGGAATCAACAATGACAAATCAAATACGCAAAGAATTATGTGAGTACAAGAGAGATCATTCGACATGCACTCAAAAAAATTTGCACTTGTGGCTTGAAGAAAAGTTTCATTTGAAAGCAAGTCAAGGTACAAACAATACTATAATCATATTTTACTAAATTGTCTTAGTTTTATTTGTGTAAATTTATATAATTATTAATTTATGATATTAATGGAACCTTATATTTATATAGAGGTATTTTGAAAATATATTATCTTATTATCTTATCGAAATTTATTAAATTTTCAACGAGCCTAAATCAGGACCGAAAAAAAATATTATCTTAGAGAATTTATTAATTTAACTATGACTAATTCCCCTTAGTGTGAGGCTTTGTTGAATAACTTGGGCTATTTGGGTTGGATAATGTTAGGTTTCACATTGTGCCTGATTTAGGTCCACAAAAGTTCACAAACTATTTATTCTTGCTAAGAAAAATCAGTAATGGTCTTAACAATGACATTTGATAGATTCGTTTGCTCATTGAACCATTAAAACTCAATCAGGATCATGTATCTGATACAAGCTTAGAGGGTAGTCGCATTGTAAAATCTGGCTCGTCATATATGGTTTGAGGTCGCGCTCAACGACGACGACCCAAGCTTGCCTTAGGAGGCTGGAGAAGAGTGGGTGGGCATGCTGATACTAGTTAATTAGGTTTTAAAACAACCACTAATTGCGATTAAACTAATTAATGCAAAATCTAAACGACAAGTGCACCTAATCAATCTATTGCACTGACTTCATTGGGTGCGACGTCATTTTTGCCTAACAACTACCTTCCATTCTAATCTACGAACCCGAACCTTAATTATAACACTAGTTAATATATTAAAATAAAGGGATAATAGTTAATACCATTATAAACAAATTATTATACAAATTAAAAGTAGAAAAGTCACAATTCTCTTTAAATTAAATCACATTTTCAATAAATAAATTTTATTAAAGATTCTGCTTTATTGTGAAATTTCAAACTGAGTATGATGATATATATATATACTTAATAAAATCATGCAATTTGATACATGATAATTATTTTAGATAAAGATATGATCAATAGTTAAAAAGACTCGATTGGGCTAATTTAATTTTAAAATCCTTTAACTAATTTTTATAATAGTTTAATATTGATTGAACATTTTAAATCTTAAATTTCTTGTGTTCGATTTTTAAAATATTAGATACGATACATTAATTCATACAACTTAAAATTAAATCCTCAAATAAATATCAAAAACCTTGTATCAATTTTGAGTTGGGATTATTTTATCCTACACTAATTATAATATTACACACTTATATTTTTTTCAATATAAGCATTATTTTACATCAAATTTCAGTTTTAAAATTTATCATTTATAATAATATTTAATTATTCAACTAATTTTTATTTATAAATTTAAAATAATATCATTTTAAAATTTAAATATTGTATTGAAAAACCCAACCAAACCAAGGACATCTACTTTGAAACAAGCAAATCCCTTTTTTTGGAGAAAAGAAAGCCCAAGTTTTGTACACCTTTAGAAAGAGAGAGAGAGTCCCAAAAAGCGCCAGAGTTCATTCTCTGTAGAGAGAGAGTTCAATTTCCGGCGCTGAAATATTCTCTTTCCCTTTTTCTCAGCTTAGGGTTTTTTGTAAACCTGATTTTGAGTGAAGAAAGAACAACCAACAAACAATGATCGACTTTTCTCGCGTACAAAAGGAGCTTCAAGAATGTAGCAGAGACATTGAGTCCTCAGGCATAAGGGTCACTCCTAAATCTGATAATTTAGGTCGATTGACTGGTATTATCCCTGGACCCACTGGAACTCCCTATGAAGGTGGCACTTTCTGTATCGATATCACACTCCCAGGTATGGCATCTTGGGGAACACACCCGAAACTGTTTAATGTTAGTGTTTTTCTGTGTTTCTTTTTGGAAAATTGGGACGTTGGTTTTGTTGGGGTTCCTAAATTTGAGCTGTTTTTGTAAATTGTTGAAGAAAAATGGGGAAGTTAAATATGGAAATGAAGAGATTTTCTTTTAAATTTCGTATCTTTTGTTCTTGTTTAAAAGTTTTGGGCTTTAATTTTGGTGGGTTGTCCTTAGCTTGAGTTATTTTTTAAAATTATTAAAAAAAAGGGAGACCAAGTGCTTCTTGTCGTCAAGTAATTTTCTCAGGGTCAAGTACGTCCTGGATGCTCTTTGGTAGCAGAAATGGCTTTAGGGTTCTGAGCCTGTCGTTCGCAATTGTTTCAATGTTGGAAATTTAGCTGTAGATTTATCCTGTGGTCTTTGAAAAATGGGGAAAGCATTCGCATGCTGAACCTATATTTTGCTATTAGCTTATGGTAAGATGGGTTTTTGGCTGCATTTTGAGTGTGAAGGATATGAAAGCATCTATTAACTTGCAGTTGCGATGCTTGGTTCCTTTTGTAGATGGATATCCTTTCGAGCCTCCCAAAATGCAGTTTGCAACGAAAGTGTGGTAGGAAAAAGTTACCTAATTTGCTTTTATATCTGCATGGTTTTATGTTAATTTGTAATATTGTTACACAAGATGACTGGTGGTGCCCTTCAAAATCAATATGGTTTTGGAGGCGTAATGAAATTGTGGTTGTATACTCTTTTTCCTCTCATAGATGACATTGGCTTATAATTTAAGTTGTCATGCAGTTACACATTACGGTAGTTATTTTTACTAGCAGTGAAAGTGTGTTTACCTGTATAGATCGTTGCGCAAACTATTTGAGTTTTGAACTGTCATGTGTTCTTTTGAATTTTTTAATTTGCTCTCAAGGTAAATGCATCTGTGTTGTCTTATTTATTCATGTCCTTGAATGATTTTGGAGAGTAGTGTGAGGAAGGCAGAGATCTACTGCATTTGATCAATTGGAGATCAACTGCAAAATTGGTTTTTGATTTCAAGGTCTTGATATACAGGATGCTGCTCTTTGTTTTGATGTCAGGTTTGCCGTCAATTGGCCTTCATGTAACTTGGTTTTGTTGAAACATTTCATGATCTTGCAGATAATCATATTATTGTGTAAGTGAAGGACTTCTAGCTGCCAAAAGGTCAATTTACGTGACTAGGCCAAATAAGAAAGGCATTTAAAGTAACCATTATGATATCATGCTTGACAAGTCAGGAGCGTCATCTTGATCTCTCTTCCTTCACTAGCTTCTTTCTTCTTCTGCCTACATGTTGGTCATGTCAGTTAAGAGAGTTTTCCCACCTTACGAAGAGGGATTCTAATAGTAAAAAGCATTAGCTTCAAATTTGATGTGGTGACTAGATGAATCCTCTGATCCCTGCGATATGTAATCAATATAATGTATGGATTTAGGGTGCATTGAAAGTTCCGCCGCAACTAGAACTCAATGTCATATGTTTTGAGTAATCTATTAATTCATGCATGACATGCCCACACCATTTTGCGCTTGATCTTTTAGTTGCTTAAAACTTTTAATTTTTGTTGTGTTGGGACTGCCTGCTTTCAGGCATCCTAATATCAGCAGTCAAAGTGGAGCCATTTGCCTGGATATTTTGAAGGATCAGTGGAGTCCGGCACTCACTCTAAAGACAGCACTTCTTTCTGTCCAAGCATTACTCTCTGCCCCTCAGCCCGATGACCCTCAAGATGCTGTAGTGGCACAACAGGTGTACTTGCCTGAGTGCTTAGAGTAAAAGCTGTTATCTTTTATTTCATATACAGCTTCACATTTTGACTTGGTATCTGTGGACGTTACAGTATATTAAGGAGTATCAGACCTTTGTTGGGACAGCTCGCTATTGGACAGAAACTTTTGCCAAGGTCTCATCACTAGGGGTTGAAGAAAAGGTTTGAAAACACAGTATATGTTATTTTGGACGGTTGCTTTGTGATTGAAGTGTTTATATACATACATGATGGCTATGTACTGACGCAGTTTCAATCATTACAGGTACAGAAACTTGTCGAGATGGGTTTCCCTGAATCGCTGGTGAGGAGTACACTGGAAGCAGTTGGTGGTGATGAAAATCTGGCGCTTGAAAAGCTTTGCTCCGGCTAGATTTGATCAGGCGGCTGATATTACTTGTTATTTTCCAGATATAAAGCTTAACAGGAACGGGCGTTTTCTTTATATAGTCTCACCCTCTTCTTCAGATTTGGCATTTCAATTATTCAGGATTGTACTGCCTTACCCTTCTGGACCCCTCGACTAATGACAGAGTCTGCTTCAGTGACTGGCAACTTTTACTGTATGGATAAGAGTTTTTCTTTTCTAATCTGATGAAGACCTCGCTACCGAATTTTCTAAAATCATTACAAACAGCATAAACTGACAAAAGCTGAAAATTAGAAAACGAAACAGCTAGAGCTGAAGATTTGACTATGTTAACAGCCTGATTACAAAGTTTGGGGACGAAATCCTGATCGGGACAAAAGTAAACAGAAGATTTAGCATTTTTCACTGTTCTCCGTAAAGAATCATTATTTAGTTTCAAATGGATCAGAATTATGGCAATGTCTCCTTCTGAACATAACAAAGAAAGGTCACATCTGTAGATTAAATTAATCTCATTGAGAAAAGGAAACGGAATTGAAACAGCAACGACCTTCACAGTATAATCCCTTCAATTTTTGGTAGCAATTAATGAGGAAGAGGAGCCAAATATTCAATCAATGTGAAAAGGACTCGTCCACAACCTTTAACAATGTGTAGGCAATATGAAAAGGACTCGTCCGCTACCTTTCACGTCGTGTGTTAAAGTTTCACAGTCCACTCCAGGTATCAGAGTTCACAACTTGACAAGAGCAGTTAGCCTAAGAACGACCATTGGAAAAGGAAGGAATGAAATAATAGTTTCTTCTTTAATAGTGAACATATTGTTAAGAATCTATTTTCAACAATAATAAATTGTAATTATAAATCCTAACATTATTTTATTCATAATTTATTTTCTTTTTTTAAAATTAAAGGATGTTGAAGCTTTTGTCACTGCCATTCAAGTAAAACAATTCTTGGGAAGCTAATTTCACCGATTGAAACTACCACAGCAATAATTCAGTTCTAGCTTTTGAGAGCTACCCTTAATCTTATTATGGTTTCCAGGATTAAATACACACACATATATATGTATTGTTAATTTCAATTCGACCGACATCATATTAAAAAAGAAAGAAAACTGGAGTACTGGGACAGTGAAAGCTTCCAATTTGATGTTTTAAAAAGGAGAATAATGACTTGCAGGAGGTGATTGAAAGCTCCATTTCCTTTCTTATATTTTGGGTAGAAACAGAAACAGAAACACCAGTCCCTTCTTTCTCTCAGCTTTCAGAGACCAGAGAACATGAAACACACAAAGACAGTAACCAAAGCAACTAGTAACACATGCACCCAGTCTATTTTACAGACAAACATTAAACTAAACTAAAAGCTACCCTCCATATAACATCATGGATGTACGATAATTCCTTGTTTTATTGTCCTCATAGTATCCGCAAGATGTCACGACTGCACCTAAGATTATGAGCGACTTCTACAATAATCAACAAGAAGAACAGCAGTTGACGCGGACTCTTCTTGCCTGAGGGTATGCCGGTGGACAAGAAAAGAAGAAAAGCAAGGCTATGAATATGGTGAGCACCACCACAAGCAGCAAGTTGTCGCCTGAGTCTGAGCAGCAACCTCCCATTGTAACAGTCTGCAAAACCCTTTTTCAGCTTCCGAGTTTCTGTCACTCTTTGCTCAACTCAAGCTGCTAGGAAGCCTTGCTATAGTCAGGGCAGGAATTCCTATGAAGAGCCAACAGATACCACTTGTGGCTCTAAAAGGGGACTATTCACCCAATTATAGAGTTTAACTTCTAGTGAAATTCAGTTTTTGAGGCTGAAATTGACAAGGAGGTGTACTGTCGCACACAAAAATTTTATGTGCATTTCTTTGAACAATATCTCAATTTTTTTGCATGCACTTTAAGTAATTCATTTACATATATTAAATCTTCATAATCACAAAAGAGAAATGGATTGGCTGATAATTTTGTCCTTCTTTATAATAGTAGACAACTATTAATTGTATTTTCAATTTTTAATAATTTATCGGTTAAGTTACGTAATTTGATCCAAATAAATGTAATAAAGTGATTCAATAAATGATATAAATTGATAAATCAAAGTTCACGAAGAAAATAGATCCCAACTAGTGTGGACCTGACCCAAATCGAGCTTGTGATGGAAAAACCCGATATGAAAGCTATATATAAATATTAAGGTATTCTTTAGTTGTTTATGTAATTCCTAAGCATATAGATTCTTTGATCCGTTAAGAGCACTTATGTTTTAAAAAAATTGAAGAAAGATGTTAACCGAGTGTCGGTGATCGACTTCTACAAAGGTTCTGAGAGATTGGAGCTCATTTGGAGGCTTTGAAAATTGCTTTGAAACATTGGATGGAATATGGTCGGGTCGGTCGGGTTGGTCGTGCTGGGCCCGAGTCCAGTCAAAATGTCCCATGGGCCGATCGGTCCATTCTTTAAAGACCAATCTCCTACCTAATGGCTATGTCAAGCC
>JANIJH010000006.1:71070408-71082145 GCA_024520975.1 Erythroxylum areolatum | reverse complement strand
CGACGTGCCTTCTTTGTTTTGCAGGTACTTTCACGTCGAAGTCATCACAAGAAGCAACCAACTCATGGATCCAAACGCCAACGTCCCGTTCCGCCAGAATCCGGCAGAATCAGAATCAAAATTAGGTATTCTATATTTTTTTCTTTTTTAACCCTTTCATGAACAATTTCAGAACACGTAATAAGGTTTGTCCTACGTATTACATGGATATCCTATAAATAAAGTTTATAAGACTTTTAAATGATCACCAATTTGTCTCTCTTGAGAAGTCTTCGTCAACATTAAAAAAGTTTCAAGCAAGTGAAGGAACTATTAAATATCTAAAAAAAAGTAAATAATGGCCATAAAGGAATTAGAAAGAAATTAGTGATGACAAAAAGTTGTACAATACAACGGTAAATGAGATCTCACCACCTCATAGTCTTATAAATGGGACTTCTTGTGCTATGTTGTAAAATAGAGTAGAAAAGTATGATGCCATTGAGTGTAGAACTGACATGAACAAATAATATAAAGGACGAGAGAGATAGCTTCTTCTACATTTGGTGTCAGATCCATTTTCAATTCAATGTAGCTAGTGAGTTTGTGTATTTGAGGACATGAGCTGGGTTTACAATTCGAGGAGGTTCTGCCAAAATACTGTCACTGAATGTGAAGATTCTTAATATAAGAGAGACGATTTTTGGCTACAAAAAATTTGGTCGCTAAAAACTATTAGCGATAATTTATTATCGTAGCCAAAAATGTTCCCAAACTCTTGTAGTTGAAAATTTTATGCGACGCTATTAGCCAATTGTAATAATTTTTCATTTGATTTATTTTTGTAGCAAAAAATTATTAGCCACAATTTTACCTTAGTTTTCGTAGCAAAAACTTATTAGCTATGCTTATAACAAACATAGCCAAAATCATTTAGCTACGTTTTCATAAATATAGCTAAACTAGAAACGTAGCCAAAAGTTTTTAGCTATGTTTATGAAAAATAGTCAAATATTTTTAGTTATGTTTTGTAAATATATTCAAAATTTAATATACATTTTAGCAAAATGATATGCCATTTTGAATTATAATTATTTGTGATATTTTGAATTCATATTATTGTATATAATATTTAGATTTTTTTTTTGTTAATTTATTATAAAATTTATTCCAAATAAGTGATAATTTGAAACATTGTATATAAAAAATAAAATATCATTATATTTGTTCGTGTACAAGATTTTAATTACATCTTCAAAAATACTTATATACAAAATAATAAATATAGAGATTAGTTTAATTACTCAGACTCGTTTTCATCTTCACAACTCACATTATCCAAACCAAGTAATTTTTTTAGGTACTTTCCATACTTTGCTAACTTTTTTTAAACAACTTGTTTTCCTCTTCAAGACATTAAGCATATGTTGGTCTTGATGATAATGAAACGGTTGACTTAGGACCAAATCCAAAACCTTTGATATATCTGAATGTGTACTTAGCATGTAACACCCCACTCTCACTAGACACATACCTAACATCTTGAGTAATATTCGAATACGTACCTTGCAAGAGTGACATGTTAGAGCATTCACATCACTAACTTAATCATGGCATCATCATAAATATATAAATGACACAATATTTTAAAAACCGAATTCCTCATTTCATTTCATAAAAATCGAGTATGTACACTGAAATTTTACAAATTCATCTAAATCTATACATCATCAAAACCTAATACAAAATGCGCTACATGAAAGAGGAATTATACAAAAATTTATATCTAATCCTTCAGTTTCAACTGACCGACCTTTGAGCCATTTCTCTGATCCAAAAGTACAAGAACTATGCTTTTTGTAGAGTCTCTTTGTCACTAATGTCCTCTTTTGGTCCTAAAATATCAATGTTGCAATTTTAGTAAGTTTTGCGAACCTAGTGAGATAACCACCCTCGATGGTTCACTCAATTCACACAAGACATCATCATATCCAAACACATAATTCACATCATCTCATTTATCATGTAGCATCATATATCACATTCAGAGTAATCATACTGATCATTTCAATCATTTATATTACACATATCAATTTTAAATACAATGCTCATGAGACTCACTGTCATTTATTATTTTGTTGTGATTGAGTGCCTTTCACTAGCTCATATCCCTTGTGGATACCTTGCTTTTATTAGATAATGTCCCATATCCCTTAGTGGATACCAGGTACAATGACAACTGAGCCTAAGGCTCTTATCATATGCTGAGCTTTAAGTTCTTTTTACTGGCGACTCTGATCACAACTACCTTTATCTTTCATACATTCATGTAATGAAATACATCACATTCTCACATTCTCAATCAAGAACTTGATTTCATATTCACATTCAAAACACATTTCTCATCGGATCTTAGTCTGGCATTCAACAAAATTGTTGAGTACACTTATTTCAGTCATATTCACATACAAGGAGCACTTCTAATATCTCATTCATGCATCAAATGCCTTGGACTTTCAAAGTTTGGAATCAACACAATCAAGTTCACATTCATAAGATAATGTAGAACATAATTTAAAACAAACAATCAATTAAGTGAGACCATTTAAGTTACTCACAGATTGCTCCAGAAAGCTATTGCCTTGAAGTCCCGGCAATGTCTAAATGTTGACTCTCTAAATGCTCCTCTATATCATGGAATATGTATTTACACATATCACATATTTGCATAGTTATTTAAATTCTCATTTATGCATATAAGTATATATGAGTTATGCACTATGCATGCTCAATGACAATCCTGGGTATATATCCATTATTCTCATCACTTGATCACTCATATATCAAAACTCACATATGTATGATTTGAACTTAGGTTTACACCTCAATAAAACAAATTTATTCTAAGTTCCTCATTCAATTAATCATTCCAACTTTTTCTCAAGACAGACTTTTGGGTCAACTTTGCATGATCCTTATGACAAGAAAAATGGAGTATTTAGGCACTAATTTCTTATAGACAACTGTTTCTCTATGTCTTAAGATTCTAATGACACCAAGATCATACAATTTAGTTTTGTATTCTAAAAGTTATACTCCAAGTACTTTGGACTATTCTTAAACTGCAATAGTACTTTGTACTCAAATTCAAGCCAGATTTTATAATTCTTAGAGACAAAATTAAAATTCTATTCCTTCTAGAAGTTTGTAACCATATGTCTCTAGTTTAATGTAAATAAAAAATTATTCCATTTTGAGGTCTAAAGATCAATATATGGTAAAAATACTAAAGCATGTTCAGTGAAAACACTCCATTTATCATATTCCAACACACTTCATCATTTCCTAAATTGATCACTCAATCTTTTATGAATGAATTTAGATGGCCATAAATTTTAGTGGAGAGAAAGAACAATGTGTGGGGATTTTGTTGGCTCAAATTTTAGGTCATTTAGAGGTCGGAAGAAGAAGTTATAGCCAAAAGAATGAAGGATGTTTGCAACTGTCGCGTATGGTCACGATCGTGCACTGCGAGACGCTTCCTCATTGTCACGATCGTGCACGATCGTGCTTTTCTAGTTGATAGCACAATGCCATGATCATGCACACTTCCTCATTTTTCCCCTTGTGCACAATCATGCACACACTACCTAATTTCTTCTCTAGATTCACTAACTGCAGATTTTTTTCTTTCTTCTTCATCTCTTTTACTAACTCCACCATTTCTAACTTATTTCCTCTTCCACTCCTACTTCCATTTCAGCTCAACTTGATCACAAACAAATCAAAATCTGTGATTGTTCATAAACATTTAAAATAGATTCTATCATTCACGCATCTTTATCATGTTTTCTGCATTTTTCCATTTTCTGCACTTCTCCATTTTCTTCTTTAATTATCATTTTAATCTTTCGTTCCCACATCACGACATCACCTTACACCTTTTTCCTTAACTCAAAACTCATTTTAGTTTATTTCTAAAACACCCAAAAGATTCACGTAATGACATAGTGAAAACAGATAATATTCCGCTACATATTTTCAATGACCTTTCAAACTCAAAATTCATTTTAGCACCATCTTATGAAATATTGATAATCAAAAATTCAAAAGCAAGGCACACGGTATTCTCTAAATTTTTACTCACATTACAGTATATATATACAACCTCATTTTAAAATACTAAACGGTTAACTAACGTGATGCATGTTTCATTCTACATATCATGAAAACCATACGGTACTTACTTGTGTAAAACTCTAAATTCATCAAAATCACAAGAACCCTTGCATTCTAATATAACACGATCGTCAACAATTGAAGGTTGTGAGGTTAGGTATTTCAGTGACAGTTAAAAAGGTAACACAGTGAAATAACAAGTGAAAAGGGAGAGTAAAACTTGCATTGTGAGGGTGAGAAATTTCTGAAGCAATGAAGCTTACAGAGGATGAAGAAAGTCACGAAGAAGAAAACAAGACCAAACAATTAATTTAGTCTTTCCAGTAAATTCATGAAATCAATACTAGGCTTGGCAAGTGACACTTGTCACTTGTCCAATTCTAGAAGTTTAAACTGGTTTCTCTTATTTAACTAGTCTAATCATCTCCAAATTTTATTCCAATTGTCTCTAAATTTTTCAGTATCATTTGTCAATAAATCCCAAAATCATTTATAGAATTCTTCACTATCTTATGACTCTTATTTCTACTACCATTCATCAATTGTCTTGCCACTTGATATTTTTCTGGTCCATAAATACTCATAATTTGAAAATTTTCCTAAATTTCACTAAAAATTCAAATTCAACAATTTATACCCTCCAAAACAGTTTTCAATACAAATAAACTACAATTCTCAACATAATTATATATATAAATCAATTATACCCAGAAAATGTCAATGAATGCATGTACGATCATTTAAATGTGCAAAGATCAATATTCACATGTATGTGTATGCTATATTATGCGTTAGTGTGAAATGCACTTTTTAATCTCTCAATAAACTCTGGTATACATTATTCTAGCCTTAACATGGGTAACTAGATATTACAATTCTTTCCTCCTAAAAGAAATTTCATCCTCGAAATTCTCACCTGATTGTTCGAACAAGTTGGGTTATTGTCTCCTCATGTGTTCTTTCATTTTCCAAGTCACTTCTTCAGTCTAGTGATTCCTCCAAAGGACTTTCACCAATGGAATTACTCGATTTCTTAGCTGTTTTGTCCGATAACCTACTATCTTGATCGGCTCCTCAACATAGCTTAGGTTACTAGAAATCTCAGTCTCTTGAGCTGGTATCATATATGTTGGATCAGATCGGTATCTTCTAAGCATACTCACATGAAATACATTATGTAACTGAGACATCTCATTCGGTAAAGCTAATTTGCATGTCAAAGGTCATATCCTCTCAATGATCTCATAAGGACCACAGTACCTTAGGCTCAACTTGTCTTTTATCTCAACACTCCTCGCCAAGGCGGCACTTTCAGTAACCCCCCGTCTCTTACACTGTATTTCATATCCCTTTAAGGCTGATCTACATAGCTTTTCTGTCTATCTTGAGCCGTTTTAATTCAACCTCGGATCAGTTTCACATTATCCACAGTATCTTGTATCAATTTTGGGCCTTCAACCATTCTCAAGCCCTCTTCATCCCAATATATAGGCAACCGACATTTCCTACCTTACAATGCCTCATGCGGTGCCATTTTGATACTACTGTGATAATAGTTGTTATAAGCAAATTCTATCAGTGCTATATACTGATCCCAAGCTACTTGAAACTCCAATAAACATGCTCGGAGCATATCCTCAATAGTCTTGATTGTCCTCTCACTCTGTCCATCTATTTGAGGATAAAATGCAGTACTGAAGTTAAATTTCGTACCCATAGCTGACTGTAAGCTCTTCCAAAATCTCGAAATAAATATGGGATCCCTATCCGATAAAATAGGCACTGGAACTCTATGTAGTCTAACCACTTCATTCACATCCTTTCGGGCTAACTGGTCTAGTGAGTTATTCTCACTGGTAAAAAATGGGCTAACTTTGTTAATCGATCCTGTAACATCCCGTTTCCCATACTAAGGGTTAGAACCCTAAGATACGACACAGGTGAGATCAAAGAGAGACTAAGAAAAATGCATCTCATGCCCATGCATATTTTTAGCATATACGCATGTGAATTTAAATTTTTGCACACATTAAAATATTTGTACATGCATTCATTGACATTTCAGGTATAACTGATTTTTTAATGTGATATTAGTGAGAGTTGTGATTTATTTGCATTGAAATCCGAATTGGAGAAAATAAATTGTTGATTTAGAATTTTCGGTGAATTTAGGAATAATTTTCAAAAATTGTTGAATATGATTATATTAGGAAAAATGCCGCTTGGCGAGTAATTTGATGAATGAAAATAGAGATAAGAAACAATTGATATTGGAGAATTTGAAAATGATTTTGAAAATTTAGAGATGACTTTAGAATTTGTGAGAAGATGTTATTAAGAAAATTTTGATGATGATTGGAATAAAAAGATAGGAGTTATAGAACTAGTTCAATAAGATCTAGTTAGTTGAGAACTAGTTAAAGCCTTACAAGAGGGATGAGTGACAAGTGTCACTTGTAAACTTGATCTTAAAAAGTTACTATTATTCTTTTAACTTGACAGACAAAGACATTGTTTGTCTTGTCTTAAAAATATCTTCTTCGTGTATGTCTTCTTCTAATTTGTTCTTTTACACAGAGTTTTTCTTCAAACCTTCACCAAAGTTGAACCTTGCTTTCCTATACCCATTGCTACTCCCATTTTGTTGTCTCTTTCTTTTACCATAAGAAACCTAACTCTACAACCTTGGAATGTGGATAATTTGGTGATATTGGAAAGCTAGAGTTCAAGTGATTTTGAAGATTTTGGAGCAATATCAAGTAACTTGTTAATCCTTTAGAGTTGTTGTTTTATGAAGTAAAAATAGTAATTTATTGGCAAGTCATGAATAAGCGAAAAATGAACAATTTTCATGTTCACTATGAAAATAGGATGTAAATTTTGATTTGGTGATTTTTTCGGTTTTGATAAGCAATATGTCATAAGAGGTTGTAGAAATGATTTTTGGAGTTGAAAGATCGATGAAAATGTGTATGTGATGAAAGCAGAAAAAATTTGGAGAAAAGAATAAGTAAATGCTCAATTTTTACTATGTATATATATCCATATATGTGAGTTTGAGAGTTATTAGAGATGAATAAAAGAATGAATTTATACTTGAGGAATAGTTGTGAAATGATGATGGAGACGAGAAAGATTGTTTAAAATGAAAGTTGAGAAAAAAATGAGAATGTACAAAAATTAGAAGTACAGAAAAATGAAGAGATGGAGAAAAACAAAATGCAGTAAAGGTGAAGGTGATATGCATAGATGTATTTTTCTGTTGTGATGATTTTATTGCAAACTTGGATTTTGGATTTTTTGTTTATGCATGTTGAGTATAATAAGAGTCGAAAGTGAAGAGAAAATGGAAGTAGAATCAAATTAGAAATGTAGATAGAGAAAAAGACGAGAAGAAGATGAACGATATGCAGCAAAATGAAGAAAATGAATGTATTTTTCTAGTTTTGAGGTTTGGTGTAAATTCTCGATTTTGATCTGTTTTTGAATGATTTTTTTGCATGGAATTCAAAAATGTAGTAGAGATGAGTTAGAGAATTTGATTAAGAATAAAAGAAAGAAGAAGAAAAAATGTAGAGGTTCGGACGGAGAAGGTAACTCGAGATCGTGCATTTATGGAAGAAAGGATAGGAGCACGATCGCAACTTTCCTCTTTTGGCTGGAGAATCGCGATCGTGCTTAAATTCTGAATGTTGATTAGTATGATCGTGACTTCCTTGGTTGGTAAAAACTCTGAACAACTTTCGATCTTTCGGTAATATCTTATTCTCTCGACCTCCAAATGGCATGGGACTTGAACCATTAGATTCGAAACACGTTGATCTACATCTTAACCAAAAATTATGACCATATGAAATCATTTGGGAGAGATTGAGTGATAAATGTGGGACGAAAAAGATGAAAAGTTCTAGAAAATGAACATTGGAGTGTTTTCATTAAACTTTCTTCGATATTTTGAAGATATCTTGTTCTATAGTTATCCGAATGGAATGATTTCTAATTGGAGTAAAATAGAGACATAAGAATACAAATTTTATGAAAGATCAAATTTTATCTTGTCTCTAGAATTCCAAATTTTTTAATTAAAGTTGAGTACAAGATGCCATTTTAGTTTATGAATAGTCTGAAAATTTTGGAATACAACTTTCGGATTACTGAACCAAAGTAAAAGATCTTGATGTCATTAGAAATGTAAGACAATGGGGAACATTTTTCTAGAAGAAGATGTTGCCTAATTACTTCATTTTCCTAGTCAAAATGTTCATAGAAAATAGACCCAAAGGTTTGGAATTTTGGGAGATGTTATAAGAAGGAATGAGAGCTTGGATAATGTTTGATCTTTTAATGTTGAAATAACTTTAGTGAATGAATTGTTGTTATCAAAGTACTAAAGGTATGAGCTTATTGGGAATTAAGATATTCATATGATAATAGTTGTGATTCAAAGAAAAGGAGTAATAGGTATCAAGTTAAAGTGAATGAGAAATTGTTATTGTGAGAGCAAATAATGTTAAGAATGAAATAATTGAGTTATAAATGCGAATGTGGATATAGTGTGAAATATGATAAGATACCCAAGATTTTCATTGAGCATGCATTGTACTTATTATATATACACATTTGTGCATAAATGAATGCTTATAATAGTGCAAAGTTATTAATGTGTATGTGTGTTCAATGTGTATGTTGTATAATTTGGATGTGCAGGATAAATGTTCACATTCAGACGCTCCCAGATCATGGAAGCTATTGTTAATCTGAAGCGTACTGTGAATCGACTTAGATGGTCTCATTCACTGTTTGTTATGCTTTAAAATTTTGCTTTGAATTGTTATTGAAATGAAATGTGATTGTTCTGATTCCGGATACTAAACGTCTGAGGAGTTTGATAAATGCATGAATAATAATAAAAGTGCTCCTTGTATGTGAATTAGACGAAATATGTGATTTCGTAACTTGATTGTTAAATGTCAGACCTAGTTTCGAAGAAAAATGTGAACATGCATGTTAATGAAAAAGTGATACTCAACTTAAATGTTGAATGCCGGACTAAGGTTTGATGACATGTAAAATGGAAATATGTGACCGATTGAGCATATGATATATGATGTATTCCATTATATGAATGCGTGAAACATAAAGACAGTTGTGACTGGAATAGCCACCGAAAAAGAACTTAAAGCTTAGAATGTGAAAATGAGCTTAAAGCTCATAATGTGAAAATGAGCTTAAAGCTTAGATTGTGAAAAGGAGCTTAAAGCTCAAAAAGTGTATAAGAGTCAAAGGCTTACTATGTAAAATGAGTTCGGTATCCCCAACAGATACGGGATAGTTATTAATGAGCCCAGTATCCACAATAAGTATGGGACAGTTTAGGCACTCGGTCATAATAAAATAACAAATTGAAAGTGAGTCTCATGTACACTGCATATGCATGATATAAATGATTATAATGGTTTGAATGACTTCTGAATGTGATATGTGTGGAATGCAAAATGTGAAATGATTGATAAAGTGTATGTGCCTCAATATGATTATTAATGAAATGATGTGAATTTTGTGAATATTTGAATTGTATGTGTTATGTGATGAGTGAGCCATCGAAGATGGTCACTCACTAAGTTCGTAAAACTTACCCAAAATTTACAATATTTTTTAGGCTTAGAAGAGTTTACCCCGTTGGGCAAACGAGAGTATAGCCACTGCATTCAAGTAAGAGGTAGAGGTCAGGATCAGTTCGCATTTGTATTGTATTTCTTTATTTTTGTACCAAATTGAGTCTTCTGTGATTTCTGTAACATGTATATTTGAATATTTTATTTTGTAATAACTTTCCAAAGTGGAAGGGTTTGTAAATGAGAATGAATTTGAGTATTATAATAATTGTGATTTCAGTGTTATGAAATAAATGTATGGACCTGAATGCGATAATTGATTTCCATGTGTAATATTTTGGAAAAAAAGAGTTTGACTGTTCTAGCATGTCACCCTTACGGAATTCGCACTCAGACATCACTTAGGATGTCGAGTACGTATCTTGTGAGAGTGGGGTGCTACAATTTGGTATCAGAGTCCAAAATTACTAAATACGGGCATTTTCTAAAATACGTGTTAAGGTACATGCATTTTTGTCATGTCATAGTAGGCAATAGCAACTGATCCCCAGTCTGAGTTGCATTCATATGAGTCACACACATGAGCATGTGATAAGAGTTTGAGCTGTTAGAAGCACTGATAAGAATGATGATCTGTCAGAATGTGGGAAGAGGAAGGTATATGGATATTTAGAAATGAGAAATAGTATATGGTTAGATATAACAAATAAAGATTCAGGTCATTGAATATGACATCAATATTGTGATATGGTGATATGTCCTCGAATGTGATATAGATGTGAATACACTGTCATGGATTATTTGAGGAAAATAAGGATATAAGTGGAAATCATGAGATTAAAGACTACAAGCCAGGTTGAAAGTGACCTTGAGAGGTTGAACTTGGACCTGAAATGATTGTATGATAAATGTGACAAGATTTATAATCCTCCATAAGAATATATTAGTGGAATTGAGATCAGAATTGAATGATGATTTTATACATCTATAATTCTGAATTGATTGAGAATATACATATGGGAGATGAAATAAATGACAATAGGAAGAGAGAAATATTGTCTAGGATCAATTGAGATCACAGTAGTACTATTGTAAGATAATTGGTGATCTGTCAGAAATTAATCTCTAGATAGAATGAGATGACCTTGATGATACACATCTAAGTATATGTGACAACTATGATGTCTACTACTTCATTGGGTTTTGGTAACCAGAACATTATGACTGTGTACAAAATGATTGAAACCGATCTTCTTGAAATACTAAGAATGATCGATAAGCGATGATAAAGACAGTTGATTAATAAGGATTATATGGACAGTATCAATGAAAGTAGCAAGAAATCTTCTTTCAAAGAAGAATTTCCCTGAATTACGTTAAGTTAATCAGATCATTGATTTTAAGAATGATCAATGAAGAAGCAAATCATAAATGAATATGTAATGAATCAAAAGTGAATTTTGAGAGGTAGAATATGCTACTGAGAATATATGCATTTTGTTTGATGTAAAGTATCCAACTATTTGATTAGATTATTAAATTTGAGGAGAAAATAATTACTAATATGAGGAGAATGTAAGTCCATATTATATTCTATATAAATATGTTCGGGAGATACAAATTTGATCTGATAAATGTGTTACAAACACAGGAGTTAAGATTACAAATAAATTGAAATGTGTGGAGAAACTAGTGAGAAAGAACAGACGTTAAAACAAGTCAACATGAAATTAGAGGAAATAGAATGAATTGAGAAAATCATTCGAGAAGAAGAAGTTAATTGGGAAAATCGAAAATAACATGAGATAATACTACCTCATTGAGGAATTAGATACTTAAAGAATTACTAGCAGGTTAACACTGCGCAAATGCGCAGTGAAAGTGCCTAGTGAATTTATACGCAGGGCAAAATTTAACATGACAGTTAAATAAAAAATAATATGAAAATGTAATGAAATAATCAT
>JANIJH010000006.1:71056040-71070308 GCA_024520975.1 Erythroxylum areolatum | reverse complement strand
TCCATCCGGTCGCTCTTAGTATATATACTTAAAGAGAACAAATCATGGGCACAAGGAAATTTGGGTTATATCTGTTGGAGTTAACAATACCCCCGATAGTATTATAGTATTGAAGATTAAAGTAATCCAAGCAAAATTGTATTAATTAGCAACTATGATCATAGATGGTATTTTGAGTGTATTCGAAAAGTAAGAGAACATTTTGAAAACTTGAGGAAATCTTACATATCACGAAGGTAGAAACAGTTATATGCCAAGTTCCATAAAAGTGAATCTTGGCTTTATCAAATAAATTGTGGATGATATAGTATTTGAACATGGCACATTGGGAGACTAAAAGAAGATAGAGTTGATGATAAAGTGAGAAACTACAAGGAATATATGCGAGATTCGAAGTTCTTTAGAACTAGCTGCATGTTGGATACTACGAGTGACTATTAAGAAGTTTTTACTGATCTTAGTCTTTTGAAGAAAATGTTTTAGGGAAAACATGTAAAATGTATGGATTGATGAATATAAAAAGAATCTTTGATGAATTATAACACTGACGTAACTATATCGTTTGGTTCTGGAGATTATGTCGTATGTAATGAAGTTTCATATCAGAAACTAGGATGAAATCTAATGCAGCATAATCAAGAAATTCTTATGCATGGAGACAGTTTAAGCCTCATGAACTAAATTTTGATAAATGATTTAGAATTTGTTGTAATAGTAATTACATTGAGGAGCTTGGAGACATTATAAGTACAATGAAATATTTCAGATTTTATACGGGTTATTAAAGTAAGAGATAATTATTGAGTTTGAAAGAAATGAAAATGAGACTAAGACAATGGATAGAGTTACTGGAAGATTATGATGTACAAATGAGTATTTCCCAGTAAAGCCAATGTTATAATATGATGTATTGAATAGAAAATTCATTAATAGTTTATCACAAATTTAGATATTAAGATTGCCGATCTAGTGCCATAAAAAGCATAAAATGTCGAGTTAAATTTTGGGCAATTCAAAGTACTATTAGCTATTGAAATTTAAGATCAGTTTCACATGAAAGAATTAACAAAGCCTAAAAACTGAGGATTCAGGATTATGAATCTTATTGAGGAATTGAAAATGAATATGAATTTGAATCTGAATAGGAAAAGTGATACTTTGTGATTGAAATAAAAAGTATGTGTACTTGATAAAGATGAACGAGCAAAGAGACTATTAGAAAAGGCACAAATAAAAACCTTAGTTATACATCCTAGTAAGAATACACCGAAATAGTACTTAATAGTTAAGGATGTAGAAGCAAGTGACTGCATGTATGAATTGTCAACAGTCTTAACTGTTGGAGATATACTTAAAGCTTGCATTTTGGAGTTCATAGAAACACGATGCTAATTTATGATTTTAATTGATTTTAAGCATATCAATCATCATCCTATTGATATCATTAGAATACTGTATGAGGCATTAGACGATAAAAAGAGCCGTTCGCGCTTACATCAAAATGAATAGGGCTAAAAAAAGACTAAAGGTCATAATTGATTCGAGATACTATTGACGAATGAATTGATCTATGTTAGAAATTAAGTGGCGCATGAAAGATGAATGAATTTGGTGGATCAACAATGAAGTTATGGAACATAGTGAGATAGATATAAAAGTAGAGTATATTAACACTGAAGAGATGTGAATTATTAAGGAAAGATGAATTGTTTCTGAGAGTATCACCTTGGTAAGGTGTGCTCAGATTAGGAAAAAGGATAAACTAAGCTCGAATTGTATTTGTCCACATGAAGTTATTGAAAGCATAAGACCATTAACATATGAGTTTGTAGAACCAACAAAGATGTTTCAAATTCATAATGGGTGATATGTGAGTATGCTAGGAAATATTAATATGATCTGACAAAGATGTATTACCGGCACATGAAGTGAAAATTTTAAGTAATCTAAATTATTTTGGGGAAATAGTTAAGATAGTGTGATATCTAAGTAAGTGATTGAAATACCTAATGAGTCTATTGATTATGGTCAATTGAAAGAAATTATTCAAGGGATGAAACTAAATGGGAAACAGAGAAGCATAAGAGGGAACAAACCCCTGCCTGTTTGATTAAACAAATAAAAATTTCGAGGATAAAATTTATTAAGGAGGGGAGAAATGTAATACTCCGTTTCCTATACTAAGGGTTAGAACCCTAAGATATGGTACATCTGAGATCAAGGAGAGACTAAGAAAATTGCATCTCATGCCCATGCATATTGTTAGCATATAAACATGTGAATTTAAATTTTTGCACACATTAAAATTTCTGTACATGCTTTCATTGACATTCCGGGTATAACTGATTTGTTAATGTGATATTAGTGAGAGTTGTGATTTATTTGCATTGAAGTTCGAATTGGAGCATATAAATTGTTGATTTAGAATTTTTGGTGAATTTAGGAATAATTTCTGAAAATGGTTGGATATGATTAGATTAGGATTGGTGAGTAAATTGATCAATGAAAATAGAGATAAGAAACAATTGATATTGGAGAAGTTTGAAAAGGATTTTGAAATTTTGGAGATGAATTTAGAATTTGTGAGAAGAAGTTATTAAGAAAATTTTGGTGATAATTGGAATAAAAAGATAGGAGTTATGGAACTAGTTCAATAAGATCTAGTTAGTTGGGAACTAGTTAAAGCCTTAAAAGAGGGATGAGTGACAAGTGTCACTTGTAAACTTGATCTTAAACAGCTACTACTATTCCTTTAACTTTGACAGACAAAGACATAGTTTGTCTTGTCTTAAAAATATCTTCTTTGTGTATGTCTTCTTCTAATTTGTTCTTTTACAGAGAGTTTTTCATCAAACCTTCACCAAAGTTAAACCTTCTAGTTTGTTGTCTCTTTCTTTTACCATAAGAAACCTAACCCTACAACCCTGGAATGTGGATAATCTGGTGATATTGGAAAGTCAGAGTTCAAGTGATTTTGAAGATTTTGGAGCTATATCAAGTAAGTAACTTGTTAATCCTTTAGAGTTGTTGTTTTATGAAGCAAAAATATTGATTTATTGGCATGTCATGAATAAGAGAAAAATGAGCATTTTTTCATGTTCACTGTGAAAATAGGATGTAAATTTTGATTTGGTGATTTTTTGGGTTTTGATGAGCGATATGTCATAAGACGTTATAGAAATGATTTTTGGAGTTGAAAGATCGAAGAAAATGTGTATGTAATGAGAGCAAAAAAATTCGGAAAAAAAAAGTAAAGGCTCAGTTTTTACTGTGTATATATATCCATATACATGAGTTTGTGAGTTATTACAGATGAACAAAAGAATGAATTTAGAGTTGAGGAATAGTTGTGAAATGAGGTTGGAGATGAGAAAGATTGTTTAAAATGAAAGTTGAGAAAAAAGTGAGAATGTACAAAAATTAGAAGTATAGAAAAATGAAGAGATGGAGAAAAACAAAATGCAGAAAAGATGAAGGTGATATGCGTTGATGGATTTTTCTATTTCGATGATTTTATTGCAAACTTGGATTTTGGATTTTTGTTTATGCGTGTTGAGTGTAACAAGAGTCAAAAGTGAAGGGAAAATGGAAGTAGAATCAAATTAGAAATGTAGATAGAGAAAAAGACGAGAAGAAGATGAACATTATGCAGCAAAATGAAGAAAATGAATGTATTTTCTGGTTTTGAGGTTTGGTGTAAATTATCAGTTTTGATCTGTTTTTGAATGATTTTGTTGCAAGGAAGTCAAAAATGTAGTAGAGATGAGTTAAAGAAGTTGATTAAGAACAAAAGAAAGAAGAAGAAGAAAAAATGCAGAGGTTCAGAAGGGGAGGGCAACTCGCGATTGTTGAGATATTATCAGGCTCCATATCTCAACAAGACATCATCATAGACAAACACATAATTCATATCATCTCATTTATCATGAGCATCACATATCACAGTTAGAGTAATCATACTGATCATTTCAATAATTTATATTGCACATATCAATTTTAAACGCAATGCTCGTGAGATTCACTGTCATTTTTTTTAATGATTGAGTGCCTTTCACTAGCCCATAGCCTTTATGAATACCTTGCTTTTATCAAATAATGTCCCATATCTCTTAGTGGGTACTGGGTACAATGGCAATTGAGCCTGAGGCTCTTATCACATGCTGAGCTTTAAGCTCTTTTTACTAGTGATTCCGATCACAACTGCCTTTATCTTTCATGCATTCATGTAATGAAATGCATTACATTCTCACACTCTCAATCAATCACATGATTTCATTTTCACATTCAAAACACATTTCTCATCGGACCTTGGTCCGACATCCAACAAAATTGTTAAGTACATTTATTTCAGTCATATTCACATACAAGGAGTACTTCTAATGTCTCATTCATGCAACAAACGCCTCAGACTTTCAAAGTCTGGAATCAACATAATCAAGTTTACATTCATAAGATAATTCAGAACATAATTTAAAACAAACAATCAATTAAGTGAGACCATCTAGGTTACTCACAGGTTGCTCAAGAAAGCTATCGCCTTGAAGCCTTAATAACGTCTGGAAGTTGACTCTCTAAATGCTCCTATATATCATGCAATATACATTTACATATATCATAAATTTGCATAGTTATTTAAATACTCATTTATGCACATAAGTATATATGAATTATGTACTATGCATGCTTAATGACAATCCTGGGTATATATCCATTATTCTCATCACATGATCACTCATATATCAAAACTCACATACATATGATTTGAACTTAGGTTTACACCTTAATAAAACAAATTTATTCTAAGTTCATCATTCAATTAATCATTACAACTTTTTCTCAAGACAGACTTTTGGTTCAACTTTGCATGATCATTATGACAAGGAAATGGAGTATTTAGGACTACTTACTTCTAGAAAATTGTTCCCCTGTGTCTTAAGTTTCTAATGATACCAAGATCATACAATTTAGTTCTGTATTCTGAAAGTTATACTCTAAGTACTTTGGACTGTTCTTAAACTACAACAGTACTCTGTGCTCAATTTTAAGCCAGATTTTGTAATTCTTAGAGATAGAATTAAAATTCAATTCCTTCTGGAAATTTGTAGCCATATGTTTCTATTTTAATCTAAATTAAAAATAATTCCATTTGGAGGTCAAAAGATCAAGATATGGCTAAAATACTAAAGCATGTTCAGTGAAAACACTCATTTATTATATTCCAACACTCTTCATCATTTTCATCCTAAACTCATCACTCAATCTTTTCCAAATGAATCCATATGGCCACAAATTTTGGTGAAGAGAAAGAAAAATGTGTGAGGATTTTGTTAAAGAAAATTATGTGAGGATTTTGTTGGTTCAAATTTCAGGTCATTTAGAGGTTGGGAGAAGAAGTTATAGTCAAAAGAATGAAAGATGTTTGCAACTGTCGCGCATGGTCACAATCGTGCACTGTGAGATACTTCCTTATTGTCATGATTGTGCTCGTGTATGATCGTGCTTTTCCAGTTGATAGCGCAATGTCACGATCATTCTTGTGCATGATCATGCATTGCGAGACGCTTCCTCATGATCATGATCGTGCTCGTGCATGATCATGCTTTTCTAGTTGGTAACGCAATGTCAAAATCGTGCACTGTGAGATGCACAATCGTGCACTCCAGAGTCACGAATTGCAGATATTTTTTTTGTTTCTTCTTCATCTTTTTTACCAACTCCACCATTTTTAACTTATTTCCTCTTCCACTCCTACTTCCATTTTAGCTCAACTTGATCACAAACAAATCAAAATCTGTGATTATTCATAAGCATTAAAAAAAGAACTTATCATTCACGCATCTTCATCACGCTTTCTGCATTTTTCCATTTTCTGGACTTCTCCATGTTCTTCTCTAATTATCATTTTAATCTTTCTTTCCCACATCATGACATCACGTTACACCTTTTTCCTTAACTCAAAACTCATTTTAGTTCATTTCTAAAACACCTAAAAGATTCATGTAATGACACAGTGAAAATAGAGCATACACATCTCATTTCTCCAAAAATCTTCCGCACTCTTTTTATACATATTTTCAATGATCTTTCAAACTCAAAATTCATTTCAACACCATCTTATGAAATATTGATCATAAAAAATGCAAAAGCAAGACACACGATATTCTCTAAATTTTTACTCACATTACAGTATATATATGCAACCTTGTTTTAAAAATACT
This sequence comes from Erythroxylum areolatum, assembly GCA_024520975.1. Lineage (NCBI taxonomy): Eukaryota > Viridiplantae > Streptophyta > Magnoliopsida > Malpighiales > Erythroxylaceae > Erythroxylum > Erythroxylum areolatum. Next base: position 71,064,090 of record JANIJH010000006.1, on the reverse strand, counting down.
AAACTATTAACTAACGTGATGTATGTTTCATTCTACATATCATGAAAACTATACGGTAGTTAGTTATTTGAAACTCCAAATTCATCAAAATCATAAGAACCCTTGCATTCCAATACAACACGATCGTTAACAGTTGAAGGTTGCAAGTTTAGATATTTTAGTGACAGTGAGGAAGGTAACACAGTGAAATAACAAGTGAAAAGGGAGAGTAAAACTTACGTTGTGAGGGTGAGAAATTTCTGAAGTAATGAAGCTTACAAAGGATGAAGAAAGTCACGAAGTAGAAAACAAGACCAAACAATTAATTTGGTATTTCCAGTAAATTCGTGAAATCAATACTAGGCTTGGCAAGTGACATTTGTCACTTGTCCAATTCTTAGAAGTTTAAACTGGTTTCTCTTATTTAACTAGTCCAATCATCTCCAAATTTTACTCTAATTGTCTCTAAATTTTTCAGTATCATTTGTCAATAAATCCCCAAATCATTTATAGAATTCTTCACTATCTTATGACTCTTATTTTTATTACCATTCATCAATTGTCTTGCCACTTGATATTTTTTCTAGCCCATAAATACTCATAATTTTGAAATTTTCCTAAGTTTCACCAAAAATTCTAATTCAACAATTTATACCCGCCAAATTAGTTTTCAATACAAATAAACCACAATCCTCTAATAATCACATATATAAATCAATTATACCTGAAAATGTCGATGAATGCATGTACAATCATTTAAATGTGTAGAGATCAATACTCACGTGTATGTGTATGCTATATTATGCATTACCATGAAATGCACTTTCTAATCTCTCAATAAACTCTCGTATACAATATTCTATCCTTAACATGGGTAACGGGATATTATACCTGAAAAATGTCAATGAATGCATATACAATCATTTAAATGTGCAGAGATCAATACTCACATGTACGTGTATGCTATATTATGCATTATCATGAAATGCACTTTCTAATCTCTCAATAAACTCTCGTATACAATATTCTATCCTTAACATTGGTAACGGGATATTACATAGCACTTTGATGCAAATGTCTTCTACATTTGTCTCATTTCCCTTAGACATTGATATTTGTAGCAACTCTTACATCTTAAAATCAATTTTCAATGAAATTTTTATTAGTTAGTACTATAAAAATAAATAAACTTTAATTTTAAATGAAATTTATTATTTACATTGTTATTTTGTGCTTCTTCAAACATCCACCCTTAACTTTTCATAGAGTAAGTGAGTTTGTAGAGTGTGATCGTATCACGCTCTTGTCCATGTAGTTTTTTCTCACTCTATTTTATGAACACAAATATGAATATAACAATAAATAATATAGTAATTATTGATATAATTATAACTTGGAAACGAATATCTTACTTATTCATTTTGCATAACAACAAATGATTTGGAGCTTTGGTTATGAGGAGTTTTCATTTGTCCTCTATTCACCTTGGCCTTCTCATATTTTTCCTGAATAAAGAAAAAAAAAGTCATTAGATCATCTAACAAGATTAATGAAAGTAAATGTAAAGGTAAAGAAAACAAACCTAAACATTGGGAGAGGCCCAATAATCACACAAATTGTGCCATTTTTTGAGACATCTGTTCCGAAACATGTCTCCTTGCCTCCTCATTAGATGGAAAAGCTTTTTAATACTAAAGTAGTCAATAACGACAATCCCTAGTCCTTTGTCTCAATAATAAAGTGACACAGTTTGAAACATTAGAGTTATCCTCACTAGACAATTTTGATGAATGAATCTTGTCTAGAGGACGACCATGCAAAGTATCAATATGTATTGACAACTTATTGTTCATTGTAACATTCATTAGTTGCAACTCACAACCTCTAGCTATATCTCTACCTTTAGTTATATCTCTACCTCTTTTTTTAATGTTGACATTGGGACCTAACAACAAATGAATAATGATAAGAAAATAAGCGTTAAACATGTACATAGATATTTAGGTATAAGTTTATTTATAGGTGTTAAAGATTAACGAACTTACAAATCCCTCTATGTTAGTTGAGGCAAATGGAGGCTATTGTTGACTTGCTTTATTGGTGGACGAAGTTAATAATTGTTGTTGGCTAGGAACTGATTGATCTGGTTGTTGTGGGTAGGAACAATTTTAATACTTACCACCTTCTTCCCTTTGTTTCTACCAGGTGCCATTATAATGTATGTCTAAAACTTAAACATCAACAATTAGTATTAACATAACTCAAACATTAACAATTTGTATCAACGTAATATAAACATCAACAATTAGCATTAACATAACTCAATTATTAACAGTCCACATTAACATAACTCAAACGTCAACAATCCATATTGTAGTAACTCAAACACCAATTATCCGTATTAATATAACTTAATCATCAACAATCCATATTAACATAACTCAAACATCAACAATATGCATTAGCATAAGTCAAACATCAATAATCTACATTAACATAACTCAAATATCAACAATACGCATTAACATAAATGTTACCAACTTTACATTTCAAACAATATAAAAAACACTTTTGTTACCTTTAATTATCATGATCAAGATCTTGCAAATCATCATCATTAATTGAATTATAATTTGACTCTTTATCACTATTATATTCAGCCAAAGTATCATCATTGTCATATACTTTATCCTTAATATAGTCTTCTTCTCTTTCAAGATTCGCTTGTACTTCATTTTTGTGTAGGATATTAAGATCAACATATGTCCTATGAAATGATGATATATCTGCATTTTTATTTGTAGGGCTTCATTGTTAAGCTCCAATTCAATCTCTTGATATACTTCATCACCATCTTCACCAATTTGACCATTTCCCCTTTTAAAAAAATCAAAGAAATTTCAGTGTTGAAACTTTTGAACAACTTTCTGGTTGGTACTAATACAGTGTCACTGAGGTAGAATACTTGCTTCAATTGATTTTCAAGGACAAAAGGTTCATTATTAGACCATGTGTTACTAATATTGATGCTAGTAATTTTGCTATTTACTTTTATGTCACCAAGATTAAATCATTTGCACTTGAATAAAACAACCTTTTTATCTTTGATGTAATGCAACTTTATTATTTTTTAGATGAGAAGTTAATAAAATTGTCGTCATATTGTCCCTCAACAACAACCCCACAATTTTGGTTTTTAAGTCGGCTATCTTGATCTTTTATGTCAAATCTAACTCCATTAACAATACAACATATTTATTTTTTGACATATATGAGGCCCACATGTCAAAGCATATAATGTTGTTATCGCCTCTTGCAATCTATGGTTATGTAGCTGTATCATTTGTAGGACAAAATATAAGTAGAAGTTAATCTGACATACAAATTGGCATAATTTCATAATATTCCATCAATAACTTACTCGAGTCTTAAACCATAATGAGAACCTAATCTTATGTCTTTCTTTAACATTAACAATCTCTTTACTTCAAACCTTATCTTGTTCAAGCTTACATAGAATCAAAGCTACGTCTTTTCCATTTTTTCAAGTTGTCTTACTTTTAATATCTTGCAACATAATTGCTTAAAAACTCACCCAATTTTTCCAAAGTTAGGGATACATCCTTCGACAAACACCTACATACTACAACAGGAAGTAATCGTTATGAAAGTACATGACAATGATAGTTTTTTAGCCTCGAAACTTCTCTCTCTTTGACATTGACACAACAAGTTATATTAGATGTACACCCATCAAAAAACTTGGTTGATTTAAGAAATTAAAAAAAGAGTTTGCTTCTCCTTTTTTGACATGTTGTAATAAGCAGGTAAAATGATGTATGACCCATCATCTCTTCTTTTCAAATGCAAATCTTTTCTTATATTCATGTCTTCCAAGTCTAATCTAGCTTAATTGTGTCTTTCGATTTGCCATCAATTCCCGTCAAAGTTCCTAAAATATTTTCACAAACAATTTTTTCAATATGCATCATATCAAGATTATGCCTCAATAGCAATTCCTTCCAATATAACAAATTGAAAAACAAGTAATGCATCACTAAGCAAGTAAATTAACATGTCTTAAGATTTGATACTCCATTTATTATAGACCTTCAAATGCAAAAACTTTACAACAAAATATAGCTATACGAATTTCGAGCACTTTAGATATATTTCTTCTCGAGTAACTTTCAATAACTTCCTAACACTGTCTTCTGTAATACTATCAATTTTGTTTAGCAAACCGGTTTCGCTCATAGTCTTTATATAATTCCCATAGTCTTTTAACATCTCGTCAATCACCTCATCACCATTGTCATTAATATCGTAATCTTCTACATCATTATTGTTACTACTATCAAAGCATGTATTAACACTTTTACCACAACTTGCTTTCGAACGTTTTCCATGATAAATCCATGGAGTATAGAATTTATCTATACCTTAGATTAGTAAGTGATTATATACCACATCGTGATTATATATCACATCTTGACTTTGAATGTTCACATTTAAGCAATCTATGTATAGACAACTAATACAACATTCTAAACTCATTTGATCTTTTACGAATTACGTGAAACTCTTAACTCCTAAGTATTCATTGGGCCATTTTCGGTGAGACATCCAAATTTTGTCCATCTAGCAATACAATTAAAAGTAAATTACAAAATGCAATTTAAAATATAAATAACATAATGATAAATCAATATAAGTTGACATACTAAGTTTGAAAACATAACATAACCAAGGTACGTGAAAATGTTAGACCACTTGAATAAAAAAAGGGTCTTCTCATTGTGACTCCTACGCTTGTAGAATATTTCACAGATAAGCCTCAATAGAGCTGCATCATGGGTTTCTAGTCTATATACTATCCAAGTTATTTATAAACCACATAATCCATGATTATAGGTGGATTTCTTATGTTACTAATTCTAAATTATGAACTATAGTTGACATATTAAGTTTAAAATCATAATATAACTAAAGTACGTGGCATTGTTAGACCACATGAATCAAGAAAGGGTCTTTTTACTATGACTCCTAGATTCATGGAATATTTCACCGATAAGTCTTAACGGAGTTGCATTATGAGTTTCCAGCCTATATACTATCCAAGTGGTTTATAAAACATATCTATTGTAAGAGATTTATTATAGTTAAGGATAACTCAATTGATAGTCATATGATATAACATGAACCATATATATATATATATATATATACTTGAGTGATTAATATATGGTTCCGAAAATCTTTAGCTAAGGTGAAATAATATTTTAAAATAATTTTAAATGTCATTAATTGAATCAATTATTAATGGTGAAGAATTAATATAATTAGAGTCAACTAAAGTAGACATTAATTTCATACTTTAATCTTGGAACGTTGTATAATAAAATGATTAAATTATATAAAAAATCATACACCAAAAGGTTAGTTAAAACAAGTTAATATTCCTAAATATTTAGGTGGTCATGAATATTATTAGAAGTCAATCTTAATCAATAGATATAAATGATTTAATTAAATAATTAAAGATAAATTAAATATGATTTAGAATTATATAAAAAGTCAAATCATATCATTAATCTTAAAGTTTTTGTAATTTTAAAATATGAGTATCTTATATGTAAAAAAAAATTATAGCTTAATCGAAAATTTTGGAATAGTATATTATTAGCTCATTTATATATAAAAACATGTTTTTATTTAATGTTCCTAATCAATTTGAGAATTTATACTTCACATCATGAGGTCACCCTCGAGCTTTGTAAGGAAAGATGGTCCGAAATTTTGTTCGCTTCCAGGCTCCAGGGCCACTTCAACTCACCTCCTCACAACTAGTCAGAGTAAAGGGACGCCAGTAGCTCAGGGCAGATTGAAAGTATATCAGTAATAATATTTTCTTTTCCTTTGATTGGATAACTAAAAGTCATCATTGAAACCAATTATGAAGAGCAAGAAAAGAAAAGGATTCGATAACGTGAGCAATGGATTCAAATAAAAGATGATGCCAAAGAGAAAGATAAGAATGGGTATAGGGTGTCTATTATCATTTTGGTATGTTACTTTGTGCTCATCTCCATTTATTCATCTATTAAATGTGCCCTTTTTTATTTATCAATTTATTAATATTTAATAGATAAATAGAGAAAAGTAAAGGATAGTACACAAAAATAGAAACAATCATTTTATATTTATGTACATCTATCTTAATAGATGGATAAACAGAAAGGGATATAGAGTAGCACGCAAAGACATGCACAGGTAAATTGATCTTAGATGCATACTTTGGTTGCAAGTGATGATAGTTTTCTTTTCTGTCATTATAATATATGTTACTTCATGCATAATTCAACGCAAAGATTCCTAATCATCATAAGAGTTAAAAATAGTTTGTTAGGTAAGACAATGAGCCAATTGCAGGAACCTTTGGTATCAGTCATAAATTTGCAGAAAAAGATATTTAAGTTATTGCAATTTATTTTGATTGTAATTCTTTTCATAAAAGTAGTATAGAAAATTCAATATTTTTATTACTGAATCTTATATATAACGACAAACAAAAATAAAATAAAATCTCACTTTTTTAATTAAAGCATAAACTATGATAATATCATTAATATTTATACTAAAAATGAAATATTATTCTCACACAAGTTGATATTTGTTTGATTTGTGTGAAATTCTATTATTAATTAGTTAAGTTAAACTTATTATTTGACTCTAAATTATTGATAATTTATTTAAAGCATGTAATTAACGAATTGTTATATATACTTATAATTTCAATTACTAATGTTTTAAAAAACGGCCCAGAAAATCAGTAAACTAAGAAGTTTAAAGTTTAAAAGGTTTAATTAGTATTAGAACATTATAAAATTGGTTAAAGATTGAGTAAATCAAATAATTTAAAATATAATTAAAAGAAACTGTCCTTAATTTAAATTTTATTTAAAAAAGGTCGTTAAATAAAATTAATTGGTTTATTTTAGTTTATAAAAATTAGTTAATTTACGACAATCGACCGATAAATTAATAACTTGATTGATTTTTAACAAAAACAAAAAACAAAAGTAAAGTACGTCAAATGAAAATGTTGAAAAACTCAAAAATTACCAATTTAAAGTTTTTGTAGTTGAAAGATAATATAATGTATATATATATTCCTTTAAGCTCACACAACCTCTCGACTTTTCAGCAACTAAACAGAGAAGATTAGTCAAAGAAGCTGCGACGACCACTTTACCTAACACAAACAGCGTCAATTTAGTCCAACCCAACTGAAACGGATCGCCTACTTTGACTACCCATCTTAGACGGTAATTTCGTAGATGACGACGCCGTATAAAGGCAATAATCTTCAAATCTACAATTTACTCCACAGTTCCGATCTTTTTTTCTCCCCTCTTCGAGGGAAAAGAACAGATCAATTGGAAGAGTTAGGCGAGACTTTTAATTAATCAAGTTTTAATTTTTTTTCCAAAAAAAATGACTTATTTAAATTAGAAAATGTGAATCTCAAACAAGAGATTTGGTACGTAGCTGAAGATTGAACGTGTTCAAACACGACGTGTTTTGAGGTTTTTGACAAATTGAAACGCAGGGCTGACTCCATACTGACCGGTGTTTGGTGGTGGTGGAACTTAATTTTCAAACGCTACCCTGTGTAGATGTGTACGTTGTGGTCTTTATTCTCTTTATTCTTGCAAGTTGTCTTTGTCTGCTTTGAATTGTAATACTAAAATTTTATAGGCACAATCACTTTGGTCAATTCACTACTCTACAATTGGAATCGTCTCCTTGAGATTATTACGATCTAATTTTAGTCTAAATTTTCAAATCTTAAACATTTTTCTCACATCCTTTCATAAATGATTAAATCTATTTATCGGGTATTTATAATTCTGTACCAACTCTATTTCATACGATCTCATTCACATATTTTTCTGAATCTCATATATTTATATAAATAGAATCGTATGAAACAAGATTGGTATAAAATTGTGGAAATAGAATATTTGTTCCTGCATTTACCTAACAATTTAATTTGATATAACATTGA
>JANIJH010000006.1:71019587-71040569 GCA_024520975.1 Erythroxylum areolatum | reverse complement strand
ATTCATTCATTAATTAAAATACAATTCATTTTGTAATTAATTAATTACAATATTTTTTATAAATCAACCACTATCAATAGCAATGGTAATCATTTCTTCATTTTAACCAACCATCATAATTATAATGATTATATCCATTCCCATTCCTCACTATATTAATTCCCATTACCATTCCCATTACCTTCTGTGAACCAAGCGCCCCCTTAGATTTAAAAACTTTTGCAAGATTTTGAAACCATGATATGTCCTTGTATGATGTTGCATGTTTGAGAAAACAATGGTTTAATCTATACCCATTTTCAATATTTCAAAAGTTGAAAACATACCGTCAATGTGATGCAAGGAAAAACTTAGTGACTAAAATATATAGGAAACTCATAATGAATAAATAAAATTTTTCATAGAAAATATTAACACAAATATACCTGGCATTCGAAATAAAAATAACAATAGACCAAATCAAATCTAGGTTGAAATTTTTTTTCTTAGCCTAAGACTCAGTGGAATTCGGGCTACTTGGCTTAGGCTTTACTTGAAATATTTGAATTTCCAGATAAAATATTATTATTTTGACATTTTGATTAAATTGATTTGGATCGTTCGTCTGGTTTAAAATTTGATTAACTCAAATTTTTTATTTGATGATTAAAACTTAACTGAAATAAATGTGAACCAATTTCTTATTGCTAATTCTAGTAAAAATTGGGGACCTCAAAAATTAAAGAAAATGAGCTATTCTGAATGATTTATATCTTTGATTATGACTGGTGGCAATTTTTCATTATTTTCTTCTTCATTATTCAACTCTTGTTCATACGGTCGAGTAAGTATTGCAACAAATCATATATAATGACCTTTCAAAAAAATCATATATAATGCTACTGTATATGTATGTTTTGAATATATTTGAGAGAGAATCATTTTAGACAAACATAGACTTATATATATATATATATTCATTTTTATAGATGAATATGCCAATCTTATACCATTTGAAAGCCTAAAGAAAAAGATGTAATTTTTATATTGTTTAAGGATGTTGTCTAAAATTGAATGCAACAATAGAAGTTTGAAAAGTAAAGCATTCACGTGATTAGGTCTCATAAATATTCTCTTTGCATAAAAACAAATATATCGGAAAAGTTAAAAGTTAAAGATGTGAATTCATCATTAGAATCAAAATTCAAATAAATTTCTAATCATTTTATTTGTAAAATAATCTTTATAAACATAATTCAATAATTATATCAAAGAATGTATAAAAACATTAAAGACATTTATATGGTAAGAAAAATTTTTAAAATCTATTATTAAATTTTATATAAGTAAAAAATGTTTTATAAAAAAGATGATAACATTAAGATTTAAGTTATTGTAACCATCTAAATCTTTAAATGTTTATTTAATTTTTATATTTTAATCTAAAACTGAACAAATATAAGAAATTGATGAGAACTTCTATAGAACTTTATCTTCTTCTCTTATTTGAAGTATCTAATCACAACATATCCAATTAACTTCAAGTTAAGGAAAAGTATGAAATTAATTATTTAAACAAAACTAGTTATCATATCGAACAATTCTGTAATTGATTTGATCCTTGTGTTACAAATCTAATTCTAAGGATTGAAAATATGATCAAATTAGACGAATTCATCTATAAATTATTAGCTATATCCTTCAATAAAGATCTCGTCCCAACTCCATGTGTACAGGAAAGTTGTCATGGGTCATTAGTCGATGGTTATGTAAAGGGTGGGTGTTGTCATGCTTATTAGCCATTTTCGCAATCATACCCCATTTTATTTAGATTCTTTCAACACTTGTAAGGAAACTTTAGTATTGATGACTTTTTTTTTTATTTTATAGAAATAAACTAACATCGGATGTCAAATGTGGTACGATCTAAGGACTAAAATATGGCCCACATTAGACTAATTCATCTGTAAACTTCTTAACCGTTTTGGCAATCATACATTTATTGGCTACGAATCTGGCAACATTTGTAAGAAACATTTTTTGTTTATTTATTATGGTTTTAAATTTTTGTTTCTTACTTTTATTTTCTTATTTTTCTTCAAAACAAAACAGAAAATGTTTATATGTTAATGTACTTATATTTTATCATTGATAATGATAAAATATTAGATAAATTTTAAAATAAGTAAATTTTATAAATTAATTAAGTAAATAATATTATTTTAATCTCTTATACAATATTTTTAATAAATATTAGTAAAATATATTATATTTATTAAAATAAATAAATAACTATATTTATTTGTTGATTTTTTAACTGTTAAAACTAATTTTATTCAACTTTTCTATGTTTAAGTTATTTATAAATTTAAAGTATATTTACTAGATAATCATTAATTTAAACTTTTTATTTTTCAAAAATTAAAATTTAAAATAATGTAAAAATAAATTATATTATATTATCTTATTCCTATTAGTACTTAATATATTAAATAAATATATTGACATAATGGAAACCAAAAAACTAATTTTTTTAATTTTTATAAGTTAATAAAAATTACAATTAACAATGAAAACACAAATAAATAAATTTTTACTAAATTAAAAAAGTAGAAAACCAAAACCAGATAATTCGTAAGTCGTACAAATTTCTAGAGTAGTTTACTTATACCATTACAGCCTCATAGTAATAAGTTGGTGGTAACCCACTTGCATGTGCATGTCAGTAATAATTATGTACCAGTTGTGAAAGCTTATTTGGGATGCATGTGTCTCAGTCACTATAATTTGTACCTGTATGATCTACCACTGGCAAACCCATGTCTCTCTTGCTCCTATGCTGTTGGAGTCAATTAAGCTAGAGAGGCTCAATTAGAGGGAGTGAGGTCCTCTGTATTGTTTCAAACTGTCATTTAGTTTTATCCATAAATTTTATTTATTTATTGTAAAATTTGTGGACTATGATAAAATCAGCTACCTAATTAAAGGACGTCAGATCCTCTGATCCACTTTTTATGAACTAATTTTGTACTACTCTATCTGATTCATCTATTTACGTTCACTTTTTATGAACTAATTTTGTACTGTTTAATCTGACTCATCTATTTACGTAAGACCCACCACCTAAATAGATAAAACAGATAGGGTAGCACAAAATTGGTCCACAAAAATAGTACCGGAAGATCTTGTCTCCAATTAGAGTCCATCAAGCTTAATTTTTACGCAGTTAGTGAGCTCCGTATAATAGAGACAGCAAAAGTCTGAACCTGCATTTAACTCTATTTATTACTCACAACTGTCCCTTACCGCTCTTTTCACCTTTAAAACCGAAAATCTCAAACATACTTTTGAGATACTAAGAAGACGATTTAAGAGAGACTAAGAGAGAGACAGAGTGTGAGTGAAAGAGTGTTGATAGAGAGAGATGGCAAGAAATTATGTTGATGTTATGCTGCTGATTGCACTACTAGCAGTGCATACAAGTGCGAGAGATGTACCAGGAAGCAAAAATGATGTGCCTGTTACCAAAAATGTTCCTAGTAACGTTGGCATTGATGACCAGAAGAACTTCTTGACATACGGGGGTGTTGGCGGCTATGCGGGACTCGGCTCCGGTGGCCTACCAGTTGGAGGCGTTGGAGCAATCGGTGGAGTCACTGGGCTGGGCGGTACTGGTGGTCTTGGTGGGTTTGGTGGGCTGGGAGGTGGAAGTGGGCTGGGAGGTGGCGCCGGTGGCCTGGGTGGTGTTGGCGGTGGAACTGGAGCTGGCATCGGTGGTGGGGTAGGTGGTGGTGCGGCTGGCGGAGCCGGAGGTAGTGTTGGCGGTGGCAGTGGTGTTCTCCCTAACCCTTGAAACGTATAACCGTGCTGTTGGTTTTTAGCTTTAATATCTAGTGTAAGGCTTTTAGGCTATGGTAGTTAAGTTGGTTTTGTCAGAATTTGGTGTATTTGTTCTGTTCGTGTCCGGTTTGTTTGTTTTTTTCTTGCCTTTCCCGTGAGTCCTTACTTTGTGGCCATTCAGTTCATTATCTTCATCGTGGATGTCACCGGTACGCAAGTTTACAAGTTTTCTTCATTCTGAAAGTTAGCTTCTTAGCAGTGCCCCAAAGAACAACGTTTGGTTTCTGTCACTTTAACTTGAATTGGTCCTTAAATGTAATGTTATGGAAAGCAATTAAGCTAGATTAAAGTTGAACTGATACCTCTGCCATCGATCCCCTTCACAACAGCAAAAGAAAAAAGGAAATTAAAAACGATATCGAGACCGGGTTTTCGATCTTCCAGTACGGCTCATTAATGAGTCGTAAATGCTGATCTTCATTCAATGAAAGCAATGGTGCGTTGTGACGCTTTGACCTCCTACTCAACTGCCAAGCCTTAAAACCAAATGTTAGTTGCAGCTCTTCCCATTAATGTGAACTCTAAAGCAACTGGATCTTGTCATTTCAAGTCTAAAATAAGTTGGCATTTATCCAACCGTAAAAACCCAACCCGCATTGCTATAAAACTAACTGCGCTCAAGTTAAGGACTAATAACAAAATAATTGAAATAATTTTGTCAAGCATAGCAGGTGGTCTTTTTAGAGTAAGCCTGTACCAGTCATTAACGATTCTGAGATGTCGGAGAACGTTATGATTTTGGAATTGGGTGGGAACGTGGTTGGTCTACAAGATAAGATATACTAACTTGCCGCATTATTAAGCTCATAATAGCAACTGTAGGGACCTCGTAGAATATCTGGTATTTATTTAGTAGAGTGTTGTTGTGTACTGTGTAGATATATTATAGATATTTGTACTGTATAGATAGTTTAAATAGCTTTTGCGTTTTGTAGTTTTAGTTGTTGTCGTTTTTGTATAACTGAACATTGATGGTATATAAACCATCTTTCCTCTTTCTGTAAATAAGAAGTTACAGTGATTACGAATATCACTTTACCAAAACAAAGTCTATCCCTAGGTTCTCTAGATTTTTCATGATATCAAAGCTAACCGGGAAGATCTACGTTATTAAGTCATGGTCGACGGCGTTGGTAGCTCAAGATTCTCCTTTGGAAGCATGGCTGGAGAGGAGAATCCGTTATTCCTGCAAGCCTCGGATCATCCCGTAATGGTGCTGGTGATGACTCCACTAAGTGGGAACAACTACCTATCGTGGAGTCGTGCGATGCGAATCGCATTGGGGGCGAAGTTGAAGCTTTATTTCATCACTGGTAAGTGTGAGAGGTCAAGGGATGATTCACCAGACTATGATCGGTGGTGTCGGGTGGACTTCATGGTGACATCGTGGATATTGAACGCCATCTCCAAGGATATTGTTGAATCGTTCTTATACACGAGTTCACCTAGGGATTTATGGACAGATCTAGAGAGGCGATATGGAGAGTGCAATGGGCCGCTACTGTATCAGCTCAAGAGGGAAATTAGCTCGATTTCACAAGGAGATTTATCTATCTCCAGGTATTTTACTAAACTAAAACGATTATAGGATGAGTTGAATTGTTTAGCTTCCATTCCACAGTGTTCATGCGGAGCCCTTAAAAAATGTTCATGTGGGTCTCTGAAACAATTGATTGAATTTGAGGATAATGATAGATTGGTACAATTTCTGATGGGTTTGAATGAAGAGTATGATGCAATTAGAAGTCAAATTCTGGTAATGGATCCCTTGCCTAATGTGGATAGGGCTTACTCGATGGTTGTTAGGGTAGACAAACAGAGGGAAGTGAACATTGCCTTTGCTGATAACACGACCAGTGCAATGCTGGTGCGTAGTTCTGGTGGCAGTAGTGGAAAAGGTGTTGGTAGAGGAAGTTTCAAGAAACAGATGAATAAGGAGGACATGTACTGTGATTTTTGTAAAATGAAGAGACACACTCGAGATACTTGTTTCAAAATTCATGGGTATCCGGATTGGTATAAGGGTTCTAAAGATAAAAAAAAGGAGGGGATATGAGTAAGGAGTTGGTGAATATGAGTAATTTACCTTTGGATTACTCAATGGAGAAAGATACAAAAGAACCAGCCTGGAGACAAGATGTGGCAGCAATGATTCAACAAGGCATTATGAGTTTTATGCAAAGTCAAGGGAAGTAGATGCAAATAAAGGACAAGGGAGGAGATGTCATCAACTTTGCACATTACAGTGACTTTGCAGGTAGCACTCTCAATCATTCTTTTAGTTTAGTAAGTTTAATTGAATGTGGTTCTTGGATAATAGACACAGGAGTTTCCAATCATATGTGCCATGATATTGCTTTGTTTGACAAACCTACACTTGTAGCCAAGTTTACTCCTGTTAACCTGCCGAATGGCACAATTAAGACTGTGGATTTAACAGGGAATATTGTTCTTTGTGATAATCTTAGTTTATCATCCGTTTTGTTTATACCTTCTTTTAAATATAATTTGCTTTCAGTGAACAAATTAGCTTGTCAATCTTCTACCAAATTTACCTTTTATGCAACCTTTTGTGTTCTACAGGACCTTATGACTGATGAGGTCTTAGCAGTTGGGAAGGTAATTGCAGGACTTTATGTTCTTGATAAAACCTCTTTTTATAGATATACCATTTTGTCTTACATCACACGTTTAGGAAATAGTATCAATAAACCAATACATTTTCATAGTACTGTAGATGATACTTTTTGGCACCAAAGATTAGGCCATCCGTCTCTCAATGTACTGAAACAATTGCAAAATTCTTTCAATAACATGATTTTTCCTAAACAACCGTGTGATGTATGTCATTTTTCAAAACAAATCAGACTTCCTTTTCCTAGGAGCAGTATTAGTACAGTTGCATGTTTTGAATTGTAGCATATGAATCTTTGAGGTCCTTATAAGAAAGGGTCGATTAGTGGAGCACATTATATCCTCACCATAGTAGATGGTTTTTCTAGAACAACCTAGACTTTCCTACTCAAACACAAAAGCCAAACTTCAATTTTCTTAGAAAAGTTTCTTAAACATATCCTCAATCAATTTCATGCTACAATCAAGGTTGTTAGAACTGATAATGGGACAGAATTCTTGAGTCATAGTTGTCAGGAAAATTTTGCCAACTATGGAATTATCCACCAGAAAACCTCTCCTTATACTCCCCATCAAAATGGAGTTGTTGAAAGAAAACATAGACATTTATTGCAAACTACTAGAGCACTTATGTTTCAGTCCCATTTACCAAAACAATTTTGGGAAGATTCCATTTTGACTACTACCTACATCATAAATAGGCTTCTAACTTCTGTTCTAAAATGGAAATCTCCATATTCTATTCTTTTCCATAAGGAACCTGATTATACTTTCTTGAGAACCTTTGGTTGTTTGTGCTATGCTTTTAATACTTTTCCTCATAAAGACAAATTTGCACCTAGGGCATTCAAGTTTGTTTTTATTGGTTATTCTTCAGGGCAAAAGGCCTACAAATTTTATGGTTTGTAAAGCCATCAAATTTTCATTTCTAGGGATGTTGTTTTCTATGAAAATAATTTTCCTTTTCAGTCCATTTCTTTGGATGCAGAAACAATTCCTTTGCCTAATCAAAATGTTTTACCATCTGTCGTGACTCAAGAATCCTCATCAGCTGAAAATCTTGATGTGGATTCTTTGGATTTTTTAGCTTCCTCTTCCTCTGATACTCCATGCTCCACTGATTTAACACAGAGTCCAACTCCTATTCGTAGGAGTACTCGTGTGACCCGATGGCCTAACTGGTTAGATGATTTTGTTTCACATGCATCTGTTACTGATATTGCTCCTGTTGTTGTCCCTACTATGCTTAATTCTTCTCATACATCGTCTACATATCCTTTTGTCCTCTCTTCTCATCTTACATCAGATTATCATTCCTTTTTAGCGAATGTGTCTAATATTGAAGAACCTAGTTCTTTTAAGCAAGCTAAAACTAATTTGAATTGGTTGAATGCTATGGAGGCTGAATTGATAGCCCTTGATAATAATCATACTTGGGACTTGATTGTTTTGCCAAAGGGAAAGAAAGCTATAAGTTCTAAATGGGTTTACAAAGATAAACTCAAACTTGATGGGACTGTTGATAGGTATAAGGCTAGGTTAGTGGCAAAAGGCTATAATCAAATTGAGGGAATGGATTATAATGAATGTTTTTCTCGACGAAATGGTTACTGTGAGAATTTTTATAGCTATTGCTGCTGCCAAAGGATGGCCTTTACATCAATTGGATATAAATAATGCATTTTTGCATAGGTATATTGATGAGGAGTTATACATGTTACCTCCTCAAGGATATACCAAGGCTGCTCCTAATCAAGTTTGTCATTTGAGGAGGTCTTTATATGGCCTTAAGCAAGCCTCACGAAAATGGAATCATGAGCTTACTGTTTCTCTTTGTAAGTAGAATTTTGTGCAATCTACTCATGATCCATGTCTCTTCCTTAAATCTGAAGGAAATGATTATATTGCTATTGTTGTGTATGTTGATAATGTGTTGATCATGAGTCCGACGGAGGCATGTATTAATCAAGTCAAACAATTTTTACATGAACAGTTTACTATTAAAGATATGGTGGTCTGCAAAATATTTCCTTGGATTGGAACTTGCTAGATCATCTAATAGCTTGTATGTGAATCAGGGAAAGTATGTATTAGATATTCTCAAGGATGCAAGGTTAACTTGTTCGAAAGGGGCAGCCACTCCTTTATCTCCTCAGTGTTGATTTAATGATGCTAGCTCTCTTTTATTGGAGAATCCAGATAGATATCAGAGGTTAGTTGGGCGTCTCCTTTATCTTGGTTTTACCAAACCTGACATCACTCATGCGACTCAGCAGTTGAGTCAATTTATTCAAGCTCCTACTGAGCAACATTGGATGGCTGCTATTCATGTGCTCAAGTATTTGGAGAAGTCTCCGTCTACAGGTTTATTCTTTCCTTATAACAATCCTTGTTCTTTACAAGCTTATTGTGATGCAGATTGGGTTGCTTGTCCTTTTAGTCGGCAATCCTTAGCAGGTTTTTGTGTCTTCTTGGGTGATGCTTTGATTTCTTGGAAGACTAAGAAACAAACCACTGTTTCTCGTTCTTCCGCGGAGGCTGAATATTGTAGTCTTTCTATTACGGTTTGTGAGTTGCAATGGATTTCTTATTTGCTGGCTGATTTTTGGGTGTCCGTTTCTTTTCCTATTTCGTTATGGTGTGACAATTTGGCTGCTGTTCATATTACTACTAATCCTATTTTTCATGAGAGGACTAAACATTTGGAGATTGATTGTCATTTGGTTCGTGATAAGTATAAAGAAGGCTTCGTTCTTCCTTAGCATATTTCTTCCAAACTTCAATTTGCGGATATATTTACTAAGGCTTTATCAGCTCCTATTTTTCTTTTTTATTGTCCAAGTTGGGCTTGTGTGATTGGCACCAAGCTCCACCTTGAGGGGGGGCTGTAGAATATCTCGTATTTATTTAGTAGAGTGTTGTTATGTACTGTGTAGATATACTGTAGATATTTGTACTGTATAGATAGTTTAAATAGCTTTTGCATTTTGTAGTTTTAGTTGCTGTCGTTTTTGTATAAGTGAACATTGATGGTATATAAACCATCTTTCCTCTTTCTGTAAATAAGAAGTTACAGTGATTACGAATATCACTTTACCAAAACAGAGTAAATCCCTAGGTTCTCCAGATTTTTCAGACCTAATAAGCTTAGGCTTGAGATGCAAATAAGGCTTTTCTCTACAAATTCAAAGAAAGATTTTCCTCGTCTAAATATTTTCAACATTAAACAAAATATTATTTGAATTTATTAATACAGTAGAGTAAAAAAAGGATGAAGGTTGATTTCATAAATAAAGTGACATTTGAAAAAGAGTTTCTAGAAGAAGAAGAAGCCTCCATCTAAGGAGAGGAAGTGGAGGATTGGCAAATGATAATTGAAAAACAAAGACGACATAGAAACCTTTACGAAGGTGGTAAATAAAGAAACTATTGATAAGGCATTAGTAGTTATCTTAAGTATGAAGGTTCTCACTTTCTCCAAGACAAATTGCTTGCATCAATAAAAGGTTTGGGAATTTTTGTTATCCCTCATTTGATTAAAACTTTTTCACTAAAAGAAGTAATAATGTAGTCAGTAGGATTTATTAATTTGATAACTTATTCTCTTGCTATTATCTTTCAACATTTACAAGTTATGAAACTACTTTGTAAAGAAAATGGTAGAAGTAAGCCACAAATTATAGACCCAGGATGAGGGCAATGTGCAAGGTACGTTAAGCTAACGACATTAAACAAAAGTTGTGTAGGAGGAAACACATGAATTAGGATAGGTTTTATTTTACATTTTATGTTATTTTCGTTTTCATATTTCATATTTTTATTTTTCTTTATTTTATTTCTATTTATCCCTTTTTCTTTATCTCTCGCAAGGGAGTAGTATATCAAATTAGATCAATAGTCCCAAAATCATGAAAATATAATAAAAATTGTATTACTCAAAGAAGTACCAAACGCCACATTCTCACTTATAATATATATGCTTAAATTGTGTACATTGAGGAAAATGTCCAATTTCAAATGTAGGGAAGGGAATTATGATTTTCTTAAGCTTATTATAATATTTGTTATTAGAATTTATGAACTAATATCTTGAATTAATTGAAATCTATCCATAGAGACTTGAATTCATTATTGATTATTGATTTGAATTAGTATACAAAAAGATGATAGAATAAAATTGCTTATATAAGTCATTTTTAAATAATTATTAAGGTAGTCAAATTGAATGAAAGTGCATATCATTTACACACATAAAACCATCTTTTTCGTGAGCTTTTCAGCCTAAAGAGCAAATTTTTTTTTAAAAAAATCAACTCTTTTAATTCTTTCCTGTGAGTTGTCATGCATAGTTAAATAATTATAAAACTTTATTTTATTATGCATATTGAGATTATATTTATTAAATTACAAGCATTGAAGCGATAAAGGCATTTAAATTCAACAATTTGTTTTAACCTATTTTTTTGATAATTACCTATGACAATTTATCCGTCACGAATAACCAAGTTGAGTCTTAGCTTTTTTTTTATTGACTATAACCCAATTATAAACCTTTATCCTTTTTTTAAGTCTTTTTATTGTTTTAAATCATGAAGGTTATTTACATTACCTGATTATTTGAAATTTGAAATTTTAAAAGGTCCAATTGGGGGATGAGAAATATCAAAATCTTTGGTAAGGCTGAGGAGTTCAATAAATATAGTTAGAACCTTTATGGCTCAAACTAAAGATGACTATCATGATTAATACTAATCATCCACTCTTGTCTAATGCTATTAAAATGCAATTAAACATCTAGAATATGATGTTGTTGGATGTATCCAGCTGCGTACTTTCTTCATTAGTTTGAGCTCCATTCTTAGGATATGTAACTTCGCACATTTTATAATTTCTACCTTTTGAATGAATTTATTACTTACATTCCAAAAAAAACATATATTCTTATATTTTGCACATTGAGGACAATGTACGATTTTAAGTGTGGGGAAGGGGATTATGATTTTCTTAAGCTTATTTGTTATTAGAATTTATGAACTCATATCTTGAATTTATTATTTTAATAAATTATTATCTTGCTATTATCTTTCAACATTTGACTTACTCTCAGGTTAAGAAACTGCTTTATGGAGAAAAGGGTAGAAGTAAGCGACAAATTATAGACCCAGGATGAGGGTAATATGCACAACTTTAAATAAAAGTTGCATGGAAGCAACCCATGAATTAAGATAAGTTTTATTTTACATTTTATGTTATTTTATTTCATTTTTCATATTTGTTATATTTTCATATTATTTCTTTTTATCCCTTTTTTCTTTATATCTTGCAACGAAGTAGTATATCAACTTGGATCAATAGTCCCAAAATCATAAAAATCATAATCAAAAAATTGTATTACTCAGGGAAGTAACAAATGACGCTTTCTACCTTATAATATATATGCTTATATTATGTGCATTGATGAAAATGTATGATTTTAAGTATAGGGAAGGGGATTATGATTTTCATAAGCATATTATAATCTTTGTTATTAGAATTTATAAAAATATATCTTGAATTAATTGAAATATGTCCATAGATACTTGAATTCATTATTTAATATTGATTTGACTTAGTACACAAAAGGATGATAGTTAGAATAAAATTATTTTATGAGTCATTTTTTAATAATCATTAAGATAGTCAAATTGAATGAAAGTGCATATTATTTACACTTATATAACCATCTTTTTCGTTAGCTTTTGACCTTAAGGTGCAAAATTTTCAGAAAAATTTCAGCTATTCTAATTCTTTTGTGTGTGTTATCATGGATAGTTGAATAATTCTAGAACTTGCTTTTATTATTCATATTGAGACCATATTTATTAAATTAGAAGCGTTGAAGTGATAAAGGCATTTAGATCTAACAATTTGTTTAAGCCTATTTCTTTGATAATTACCATCTCCTTTAGGAATAACTAAGTTGAGCCTTAGCTTTTTTTATTGAATGTAACCCAATTATTAACCTTTATCTTAATTTTCTTCTAAGCCTTTTTAATGTTTTGAACCCTGAAGGTTATTTATATTACTTGTTTGTTTGGAACTTGAAATTTGAAAGGTCTAATATTTCTTTAATTGTAGTTAAGGATGTATTAGGGCAAGTAAATAAGCTGGTGCTCCCTGTGGATTTTTATTTAGTTGATATGAATGATGAAACCTTATACAATGTAATACCTATCTTATTAGGGAGATCATTACTTAACACAGCCTACAATAAGGTAGATGTTCATAAGGGCACCCTCATAATGGAATTTGATGGGGAAGTAATTCCTTTTAACATTTTTTATGCAATGAAATATCCTCTAAATGATCATTTTGTTTTCACTATTTTTGTGTTTGATCCTTTAGTGTAGTAAATGTTTAAATTGAGTTACAAGGATCAATTAGAAGCAGTCTTGACTAAGTACTTGGAAACAGAAGCTACTGATGATGTCGAGGGGGAAGAAGAGTTGATTAAGATGGTGACTTCCTGACAGTTATTGGATACCTCTCCTATAAGGTATAAACTGGCTTCCATATAGTTACCTAAATCTTACTAGAGGTTGTTATCTTCTAATGTCTAGGTACCTGATGTGGAGTTGAAGCCACTACTCGCTCATTTAAAGTATGCATATTTAGGAGATAAGCAAACCTTACCAAGCATTATTTCAATAGTGTTGACTTTTGATCAAAAATAAAAGTTAGTTCAAATGTTAAGAGAGCATAAGAAGGCCATTGGATGGACAATTGCAAATATTCAAGGAATAAGCCCTTCTATATGCCTCTATTACATTTTGTTGGAGGAGGATGCCAAGTCCACCAGGCAAGCTCAATGTAGGTTGAATCCTCTGATGATGGAAGTAGTGAATAAGGAAGTGTTGAAGCTTCTCAACGCTGGTGTCATTTACCCAATCTTTGATAGTGAGTGGGTAAGTTTGGTTCAAGTAGTTCCAAAGAAACCTGGAATCATGGTAATGTCCAATTAGGAAGGTGAGATGATTCTCACTCACGTGCAAACCAGGTGGCGAGTATGTATGGACTATAGAAAATTGAGTGCGACAACTCGTAAAGACCATTTTTCCTTCCCTTTATTAATCAACTCCTTGAAACATTGACTGGATCTGAGTATTACTATTTTCTAAATAGTTTTTCAAGGTATCTTCATATCTCAATTACACCAGAAGATCAAGAAAAGACCACCTTTATATGCTCATTTGGCACATTTATTTATTGGAGGATGCCATTCAAATTGTGCAACGCACCTGATATTGTGAATCTTTTAGTTAAAAACAAATTACCTATTGGTTTGTTGAAGGCTCAGAGGGATAAATTGAAGAATGAAGCCAAGTACTATATTTGGGATGATTCATTTCTATAGAGGCATTATGCAGATCCAGTCATAAAAAGGTGTGTGCCTAAGAGCAAGATGCCTTCAATCTTATCCTTCTGTCATTCGTAAACGTGCAGAGTACACTTTGGGTAAAGAGGACTACCTATAAATTTATAGAGATTTGGTTTTACTGACCTTCGTTGTTTAAGGATGCATACATCTTTTATAAGTCATGTGATAGGTGCTAATAGTCTGGTAACTTGTCCTGTAAAAATCAAATGCCATAAACTCCCATTCTTTTCTGTAAAGGAGAATATCAAAGCTTTCCATGACAAAAATGATCTCAAGGAAAAGCTTCATTATGGGGCCAGAAAAAGCTTCTTTATCACTCTAGACTCAAACTATTCCTAAGTAAGTTGTGTTCTTGTTGGGATGGTCTATTTGTCGTATCTCATGTCTTTCCTTTTAGTGTAGTAGAGGTACAGAGTTTGAAAACAGAAAAGACATTTAAAGTGAGTGTTCATCGTTTGAATTCATTTTTATGTATGATTTTAAAAAAATTTTAACATGTGTTTTTTAGGTGTTTTTAAAAATCAATCAATCAAACAAATATTTTCTCTTTTTCTATTGCTTTTAAGACTATATAGTCATAATTAAAGAGTGAAATGATAAAAAAAATTCATAGAAACTTGAGCATGTACTATTACTTTTGTGATGAATCAATATACATTATCTTTATAAAAGTAATGAATAGTAGGTAGACACAAGCCATTAAGATTTTAAGCGTTTATATACTAACACATCCACATTAGTCTGATTTTGTTTATTTGTGACCTTCATGACATCCTGAATTTGCTTTGATTTTCTATTTGAGATCACATTTTTATCACATGCATTAACATGAAAATGATACAAGCATTCTTTGTTTCACAAGTTATAGTAGTCAAATAGCTTACCTATCAATATGACTTTTCCTTTTGATAAGCCCTCTTGAGCTTTATTTGCCTTTTCATTATATGCTAACCACATTATATGCCTTAAACCTAACCAAACGTCCTATCCAAGCCTCAAAGCTAGTGAAGCATTATGATTGTTGATGATTATGGAAACACAAGAGTATAAATGTGAGGGTGTGCATATGTGTAGGTCGGTTATAATTGTTGGAATGTCATTTTATCTCTTATCAACGAATTCCAATATTGATGTAGCTTCTTTCAATTTTTATAAAAAAAAGGAAAATGAAAAATAAAAAGAAAAAGAAAAGAAAAGAAAGAAAAATATGTTTAAATAAAATCATTGAATGCATTTGTGTTGCAAAGTTATTCATGATTAGTCTTTCTTGCTAAAGTTATATGGAAAGGGTGATTTGCTTATGATGTGAATGAGGGAGATGTTGTTTATGAAGGATCGCTCCTTATGGTTATAATTTATTGTTTATCATTGATTTTTGTGAATGATTCTTTCTAATTCTTTATGCTTCACATGGTTTATGATGTGAAGTTGTGAAACATTGTTTTTACATTAATCATAGATGATGGTACCCAGTTTTAAGTGAATGTTATTTTTTACACTTAATGTTACATCGAATATTTTTCTTACTTTACTAGCTTTGATGGATTTTTCACTACACTATCCAAATACATCTCATCTTAACCTTTGCCCACATTACAGCCTTAAAAAGTCATTTGATTCATTATTATGTGTGCGAATCCTAATGTTGGAGAACTAAAATGATGTGCAAAGTCATGGAATGTCTTAATCATAAATCGTGTTTCAGTGTACATATAAATATATCTTATTCTTAAACACATTTTGTCAAACTCTACTCTTAGATTACTCAGTTTCTAAACGGATTGATTGTTAATTAATCATGAGTAGAGGAGTTTAATGTTTAACTCTGGTTTTGAAAGTTATTTCTCTTTTCTTATGACTATTTATTCTTAGGAAATATGGAAAATGCAAAAGTGTATTAATTTGTGACTTTGATTTTGTTTTTTTATCTGAGGACAATCAAAAGCTAAATGTGGAGGAACTTTATATGTGCTTAATTGATTATACTTTTACGCCATGAGTGATTAACGCTATGAAATGCTTAATATACTCATTTTGGTTTATCTTTATTTTTAGGTATAATTTGGAAGCATAAAAGCTAAAAATGACTTAAAAGCTTATTCCTTAAGTCATCCTCTTGATGTTTAAACTCATCTGTCTTTATGGAATAAGAGGGAGACGGATTAGGTGAAGATTATTATGCTAGTAGTCGCAGAAGCAATAGAATAAATCAAATAAATAAAGAAAAAGTAGTTGAAGAAAACAAGAATTTTAATATAGGAAACCCGAGTACCGGGAGAAAAATCCATAGGGCGAAGAGAGCCCAAAAATATGCACTATGTCAAGGAGAAAAATTACAACTGTTTCTCTCTCTCTCTCTTATAATCCTCAGGACTAATGAAGAGTACACTAATATGATGTTATAAAGGACACCAAGGGGGTGTTTACATAGTAGTATAACCCTAGGATAGGAAACCTACATAAAGTAGGAATTTGGAAATTATGTCAAAAAAAGAAAGAAAACCTACACATAATAGGAATCTTGAAGGCTTGGGTCATTATCCCAACGAATCTCCACCTTGACAGAAGACCGAAAGTAGGAGCTCTCTTCGTTAAAAGCCCCAAAGGGCGCTCAAATATTAAGAATACCGACTAAGTCCAAGCAATGCTTAAACTTAGCAATAAGTAGTGGCTTGGTCAACATGTTAACGGGGTTTTCAATAGTGTGAACCTTATCAACAATAACTTCATCTGCTTTAACAGTATCTCGGACGAAGTGCCAACATCAATATGCTTAGTTTTAAAATGATACTTACTATTTCTGGTGAGGTGCACAACACTTTGACTATCATGAAGGCAATAAGGACATCTTGTTGTAGATCAAGGTTTTTCAACAAATCTCACAGCTAAATAGCTTCTTTCACTCATTTAGTAGTACTGATCGGGTTATTTCGATGTGTGTAAGTTTTAATTAATTAACCTCGATAATCCACAAGTGTATGGGTTGTTCGCATAGTACCTAAGTTGATGATCCCATAAGGAGGGATAATCTAATCCTAAAATCCAAGGCCAAAACAAATCGCAGAAATTCAAAATGTACTAAAATCTAAAGCCAAAACAAATCGCAGAAATTCAAAATGTACTAAAATATAAGGTCAAAACAAATCGCAAAAATTCAAAATGTAATGAAACTAAAACAAGAATTCAATTCAAGAACCAATCACAAAAATATTAATAATTTAGCAATTGCAACGCACACTCAAGAATCAACCTATGGAGTTACCAATTGAGAGAAAGGAAATTTTACCTATTTTTAAAGCTAACCTAATCAATTATGAATTACTAGATTATTGGTTCTAGACGATCCTAAGGTTGATTGCTCTCTCTCGAGTTATAACCATTAATCCTAATTTATAAACCCTAATCAGATTATAGAAATTGCAATTTCTCAATTAACAGCCTATCAAAACAATAACGTCATTTTCTTTTCCTTTCCTTTGAACTCTTCGCAGAATGTTTTATCCAGAAACCAGTAACATCTTAGAAACCATAACCTTTAGCCTGCAGTCTTGTAATATTGGAGAAATCCAGCACAATCCAACAAACATTGCTACCTCTCCTTACACCAAAAACTAGCTTTGCAACTTTCTGTTTCTTCATTCCTCTTTCACAAATTTTTAGCAGTAAAACCAAGGACAAAATAGACTTTTCATAAACTACTACTTCTCTCTAGCCCGCAATCTTTCTGTCTTAAGCTCTCCTTAGTAATGAAAAACTACAACCAAAAGCTGTAAGTTTCCTAAACAAAAAAATTACATAATGGCCACTACTTAAACTCCTTCCTTACCTAAATTCCCACCTTTTCCCCCATCCATCCTCAAACCTTAATCTCCAAACCTAGAAATGCTCTCTATATTGGACGCTCCTAAGAGATCTTGGAAGCAAGTAGTTGGTGAAGAAACTTTAGTATGTCCATCCTACTCACCACTGAAAGATATGGAAGGTAGAAAATTGGTTTACCCAAATCTGGAAGTCTTGAAGGAAGGTGCAAGGACTTGGGAAGCAACAATAGTAGGGTTCTTCTGTGGCAAAAGACACCCTTCCCACTAGTCTCTCAATGGGCGAATAAGGTGTGAAAGTCCAAAGGCTTGATAGACGTTTTGCTCTTTAAAGAGAATTTGATATTATTCAGATTTTCTTCTACTTCAGAAACCCAAAAGATAATGGAGGAAGTTCCATGGCATCTTGGCAGCCATCCTATCTTCCTTCAAACTTGACAGCCACATTTAGACTTTGAAACTCTCAAGATCTAACATATCCTGTTGTGGATTAAATTCCACAACATATCACTTGAGTATTGGACTACTCAAGGGCTTGGAGCACTAGCCAGCTACATCAGAAGACCATTATGCATGAATGACCATACAACAAAGGTTATACTACGATATTTATCAGTGTGGACACTTCCAAAGAATTCCCTGAAGAAATTCTAATAATGAGGTTAAGAGAGGAAGATACACTAAGAGAAGACATAGTTAAAATGTTGGACCCTGAAAATTTTTCAATTTTTATCGATTTGTTTGTTTAATTATTTATTGTGTTTTGTTTGATTGTTTATTTATGTATTTCTAAAATTGGGTCATTAAATTTTGTAAGCATGAATAGAGACTAGAATTTGATGGAAGGATTGGAATTAACTTAGAATTTATATGGTGTTAAGTGGATTAAAGGAGTTAGAGACATAAAAGACAAAAGGAGGGGCAGAATTGAAAGAACAAAGTGAATGAAGGGCAAAATGGGAAAAAGAAGAATAAAATGTGTCTTGGCTTAGAAGAAGAAGAGAAGTGTTGTGAGTGTGAGGGGAGAAGAGAAGAAATCTGAAGAGGGAGAAGAAGAGAGGAAAATCGTAGGAGGCTTTGAAGGAAGAAGAAAGAAGAAGAAAAAGAAGAGAAATCAACTTGTTAGAGGTAAGTTATCATCTTTCTTCTTGCTTAGATACAAAAAGGGGGATTAAATAGAGACTAGGGTTTTGGAGATCTTAAAGAGTTTGAAGCTAAACAAGTAAGTATAAGCATCAACCCTTCTTGATTTGTTGAATAAAGCATAGTTAATGATAGTTAGAAGTGAAAATGAAGTTGAATGTGTGTAGGAAGTTGTTGATGAATGGTATATGAAAATGTTTTAATCTTTTAGGGTTAAGGATCAAAGATAGATTATGAGGTATTTGTCAATGATTTTGGGTTGAAATAAAGTTGAAAATGAAGTAAAGGAGATGGTTTAGGTTTAACATGGATTATATATGAAAGGTGGGAAGTTAAAATATGGAAAATGAAATATGTTCTACGTATGCTTCTATCAAAGTTCGTCGCGGCCAACTTTCCTTGGTTCGTTGTGGCCAACTTGAAGGATGAAGTTCGTCACGGTGAACTTTCCAGCACAGAACATGCTTCGGTATTTTGAGCATAACGTTTTTTTGTAGTTATCAAAATGGAGTGATTTTTGATTTGTAATAAAATAGAGACATAAGGCTACAAACCTTTTGAAGAAATTGAGTTCTAATTTGGCCTCTAAGAGATTCAAATTTGGACAGAATTTGAGCACATAATATTGTTTCAGTATAAGAACAGTCCAAAAAAGTTTAGAGTATAACTTTCAGATTACAGAACCAAATTGAATGATTTTGGTGTCATTGGAAACTTAAGACAATGGGGAACATTTTTCTAGAAGAATTATCAAATTTCTTCATTTATCTAATCATAATGATCATGGAAAAATTGACCCAAAAGTCTAAATTTTGAAAGGGGTTATAGTTCAATTTTAGCATATGTTGATTATTAAAGTTTTATGAATTTTCATTCGAATTTGGATTGAATGAAAAATTTTTGTGTTTAGGAAATCAAGAAAACCTTACCCAACAGCAAGAGCAAAGGCCATCTTGAGTTGGATTTTGCAAGCTAAATTAAGTGGGTAATGTATTTATAGTTATTGTGTAATTGGGCAAATTCTTACCTATATGTGCATATGTTGATTTGCTTAAACTTGATTTGCTTGATATTAAAATCGTTGTGAATGTTTGAAAATGCATTGTGACTTATGAATTGTGATCAAGTTATGCCATTGAAACATGTCATGGCATTTTTTATGAATGAAAAGATGAGAAAGCATGAAAGAATGAGCATATGATAAAATGAATATGTGCTTTTATTTGGGCGATAGTGGAACTATTCTGTCAGGTGCACGTTGACAATAATCTTCTCCCGGATACCCGCTTATGACATATGAGCTCCAAAAATGGACTCATTCTGTTCATAGTGTAAACTTCAGTTTCTCCATTCTGTTTCCATGGAACTCTCGAGCCGTTTGTTTGTGCATTACATCCTTAAATTATCAAGCATGATGTATTTGCGTGTTATGCATAATGGTTAAAGCCTATGTTATGAGTTATCTGATGACTTGCTTAGTTATGAGTTTTTAAGCTAATTTGAGAATGCCTAAATTGTTAGATACATATATATATACATATGCTTAAATTTGTGGCAAATTACTGATGGCTATAAACATATTAGCCTCTGAGCTGTATAGCTCAATCCATTATTTTCCCTCCTCAGGTGCGAAATAAGACGACAGTTGATCCTTTCAAGGCATCGAAAACTGCAAGATAGTTAGAGACTTTGTACTAAGTTAGTGACTTATCGGATAGCTTTAAAGGCATATTAACACTGAGCATCATTTTATATTTGTGTTAAGCTTTGATATGTATGATGATATGTAAGTAAAGTTTGTTCGAACTCTTTGGAATTAGTAATGAAATGAAGAATTGAAATTTATTTGTGTATGATTATGTTTAGCTTGTGATTAAGTTTGGATGGTTATATTTGAATGTATGTGTTTGCTTAGTATGTTTAAATGTTGGAGTCTAGGTTTTGATTTATGAAGGTTTCACCGTGATGAAGCCAGAGTTTACCGTGGCGAACCTTTCTAAAGGCGACTTCGCTACAGCGAAGAATGACTTTCGTCATTGCGTATTTGACCCAAAGGGGGTTGGGAGATTACTCCCAGGTGTTTGCCGCGGT
>JANIJH010000006.1:70979806-70994280 GCA_024520975.1 Erythroxylum areolatum | reverse complement strand
ACTACCGAAACGAATAATGAAAGAAAAGAGACCACACTAAAGATAACTTTGGTTAACACCCTTTTTTTTCTTTCTTCATTTAAACCATGCTCTATGATGATTTCTAGAATTAAAGATTTAGTGTGGTGTCTTAGTCACGCAGTAGGTTTGTACGTAAACTATATATCTTTATCATCCTTTCAAGTGCTTGCTCTCACCCAAGTTCAAGAGTTTTCTATCCATACAATTCCATAATCGTGACATTTACACTAAAGAGGTCTTGAACACGAACAAATCGTACGGAGAAGCCTTCCCCGAAAGGATAGCTGAACTGGTAAGACGTAAGTTCTTGAATGCAAGTCACCTGAACCTTTCAACACCATCTATAAAGTCAGGTTCGATTATTTAAATCTAATTTGTTTAAATCCAAATGATCGTTTAATTTTAAGTTATTACTTCGTTCCATAATTTATAACTAGACAATGATCAAGTTGTATAATTAGGTCGAAGGAGTTTGTGACCAAATGAAGGGAACTGATATATAATCGAGATCAACACTAACTAGTACCATACACGAAACGCCATTAAAACAAAGGTTTGGACATACGCACTGCCACATTTTGCCGGTTCTGCTGTCTCTTACATGACCATGAATTTGAAGAATCTCCAAGAAGTTTTAGGACTTGGGATTTGCGTAGCATTTTACGCAACACAACTAATGACATAACTTGGATAGTACTGATGCGTGCATTTGTCAAAAAGGAACAAGCACTAGAGACATAAACCTTCATTTCCCAGAGGCGTCAAAATTCTATCACAGATTGTGAACGCAAAACAGCGGTAAGAAGAAGCGGCAAAAGAAGCATATTATACATTTTTCGTCTCAAAAGTTCCCAAAAATGTGACTTCTGTGCCGGTTCACACTTCACATACTAATCTATTTCTAAGTCATGAGTTTTGGGGCAGATCATAAACTTACTTTCAACTTCCTATTCAGCATTCAACCTAATTAATAATATTTTAAAAAGATCTCAATTTTTTCATCAATTAAAAATTCTATCCGACTCTCTAAAATTGTTTAACTTTTTAGTTTGGATTTTAACTCTTTTTGTTAAAAACTAATTAGTTTATTAATTAATCGATAAATTTTTATAAACTAATAATTTTTAACTTAAAATAAATAAATAAATTTTTATTTAATAATCTTTTTTTAATTCAACCTTAAATATTATAAACAAGGATAATCTCTTGCAATCATATTTTAAATTCTTCAATTTTATTTAATCTTTAATCAATTTTATGACGGTCAAATACTATCTAAACATTAAACCTCTTATCTTACCTATTTAATTTTCGGTTCAATTTTTAAAATATTAAATTTTATTTATTTAAAATATATTTTATTATTTTAAATCATCTTAAAACATCTTGTGTCATTGAAAATATCAAAATATCTTTCACCGAATTTTATTATGTAATTATCAATTAAATATATGTTAGAGTTTTAATTACAACCCTTATTCAATTTTAATAATGAATTTGATTAAATATTCAAACATTTATTAATATTTTAATGCCAAAAATATTTTTTAAAAATGAATAAAATAAATGTATATCTTCTATGCCCTTAATAATATTCCTTGAAGGGACCATGGGCACATTAACAAGACTCATAAATTCCATGGTCCAAAGCCCTTTTTTGTTCATTGGGGATAGTGATTCTTGAGGATGGACCGTCCAAGTGATCAAATAACAAAATGATTCAATATGCTTCTCCTTTTCTTCCACTTGATCATAACTTTCTTTTCCTCTACGGTGGCTCTGTTCTGTTGGTCTTCTTGTTTTTTTCTTTTTACCAAATTTCATTAACCTAACTTCTCATGATGAGTCCAGACTTTACAGGGTGTTTAAGAATAAACTATGACCAAATCATGCAGTAAGTGTTGTGCCTCCACTCAAACTTATATTACGCAGAACAATCCTTCTTTCTTTGCACGAGTCTTTCCAAACCTTTTTTTTTTTTTTTTTACTCAGTTTGGACAAAAGACCATACGAAAAGAAGAAAGAAAAAGAAATTCTTTCAAGATGTAAAGTAAAGCAGCAGCCATTAAAATGGTTAAAAGGTCAAAGAAGTAGGTACATAGTTTCCTAAATAGGACGTGCATTTGTACTTTCCTTCACTGCGAAGATGTTGCTTTTATTCTTTCCATGTAAAGCTGACTGAGAGCTCCTCTACCGAAGCTTGTGCACGAGTCATCGCTTTGCTTGAGACGAGCAACAAAAGCCATTAACTTTCCTGATATTTTATGTGTAATATTCATATTCATATGCTTGTGTGCGTTTTTTCCTTTTCTTATAGGTGCAAACCATGAGTGGGTATCCTATCCCAGCCCTCTTTAGCTCTCTTATATGAAAGTAGATTCTTTTTTTTTTTTAATCGAACTAAATGTTAAATTAGAAGATTTAATTAGTATTAGATTATAATAAAATTGATTAAAAATTAAATAAATTTTAAAATTTTAAAATAAGATTGAAATAGAATGCTCGTAAAGTTTAATTAAAAAAGGAATATTAAATAAAAATTAATTAATTAATTTTAATTTCTAAGAATTTATTAATTTACAAAATTTGACCAATTAATTAATAAACTAATTAATTTTTAACAATAAAAATTATTAATATAAAGTGAAACGAAAAATTGAAATCCGAATCAAAAATTGAACAGTTTAAAATCTTTACGATTGAACCAATTAAAATTTTTAATTGTTACTTTTTACGCTTTGTTTGGTGCTGTATTAGTCCAAGTTTCGATTTATGAACTATAGAGAGAGTTCCATCACCGAGTTTTGTTTTTGAGTACTCTTTCTGAAAATTCAATGAAGAAAAGGTGCAAATTTTTCGATTTTCCATAATAGAGTCAACCACTTGAATTTCACACATATATTTTAATCATGTTTGTGTTCGGAAACAACAATGGCTATGTAATCTGAAATTCACCATTATCCAATACAAATCAGTACATTTTGTCCCGTACAAGTCGATATTTTAATTGTGATTTCTGAAATCTGCAACCTTATTTAGGGTTCCCACTTTATGCCACATACTAATATTTTCTTATTAAAAAAATATTGTAAAAAATTGATCAATTTATTAATTAATTGGTCACTTGAACCGGTTAAAATTTTCACTTAATTTACTTTAATAACTCTTGTTGTTAAAAATCGATCAATTTATAAATTATTAAGTTCTTATAAACTAAAATAATTTAGTTAATTTTTATTTAATAATTTTTTTCAATTAAATTTTAAATTTTTTAATAGTTAAAGATAATCTTTTTCAATTATATTTCAAAATTTTTAATTTTATTTAATCTTTAATTAATTTTATGACGATCTGGTACTAATTGAATATTTTAAACATTAAATCTTTTATCTTACTGATTTAACCGTGGTTTAGGATATCGTTTCGTATCGACTAATACGTACTGTACCGAACCAAAATCGGTACGAAACGTATGGTCAGTTGTACCGAATTTAAATACCGGTCGGTACCAACCAGTTTGGATAGTGCCGGTCGATATTCAAAATACTGGCCAAATATTGGTTGGTACCGAAAATTTTAAAAAATAAGGAACTTTTTTACAAATTTTTAGAAAATTTTTAAACTCTCCCTTCCATCCTCTTTGTAAAAATTTTTAATTAGTTATTTTATTTACTTCAACTTTTATAATTATTGTGTTCAATTTTTGTTTTTAAAATTAAAATAAATATTTTTGTTACTAATAATAATTATAAATTAAATAAACCTTAAAAATAAATTATTTTTATTTTAATATTTTATAAAATATTTATTAATAAAGTATTACCAAAAATATTTTATTTTTTAAGATAAATAATTTAAAAATTATTATTTATAAACTAATATTTATTTTATATATTCTTAATTATTAAATCAAAATATATTTGAAAATTGTATATTTAAAAAATATATTTTAAATTTAATTATATTTATTAATAATTATTAAATTAATTTTATAAATTAAATTAAAATTGTGATTATTATTTATGATTATGATTTTTGGAGATACGATTAAAAATATATAGTACAGATGTACAATATGATAATGGATTATTTTGTAATTAAAAAAATTCAGGAGCTATTTCATAACTTTAAAAAATTACTCGAAATGGTATCCGGCATTAATCGGTATCAGTACTAGAATCTAACCCGATACTAATTCTGGTATAATATTCGTAACATTGAATTTAACTTCCGGTTCGATTTTTAAAATATTGGTTTTGATTGATATTATTATTTTAGTTAATAGCTCAATCATCTCCACTTTCATAAGTTTAAAGGATCACTTCTTTTATGGGCAAGAATCTTGCAAATGATCCTCCAATTATCATCTTCAAATTTGTAGATATAATAAATCATCATGACATGCATGTCAATTGTCAAACGTAATGCTTAATGTTTAAGAAATTATAAAGGTACATTTTATATGCATCCTCTTTTAACTTTGCAACTACATTTATTTATTTAGTATGCTATTCTTTTTTTAAAAAAAATTTCTCTTATGAAATATGTTATTTACTATTGCCTTTTATTGTATTATAAAGTAGGAAATAGTGATCAATCAATGGCTTTTTGGGCTTGTAGGTGCATAAGACTCAACCTGAGAACTTAACTGGGTCTTATAATTCGGCGTCGTTTTCGTGGGTTTTTTCTAGGGTTTATTGACAAAGAGTTTCGGCAACCGCTGAAACAAGTTTAGAACGAGCAATGGATCCTTCAGCATTAAATTCCGATGAATTGCAGAGATTCCTTACCGTTAGTTCAATCCCTCG
The DNA here is from genome assembly GCA_024520975.1 of Erythroxylum areolatum. Lineage (NCBI taxonomy): Eukaryota > Viridiplantae > Streptophyta > Magnoliopsida > Malpighiales > Erythroxylaceae > Erythroxylum > Erythroxylum areolatum. The sequence continues at coordinate 70,989,451 of JANIJH010000006.1, read as the reverse complement.
TCTCCTGTGTTTGGTTGCTTTAGTTTGGTCTTTCCTTGCTTGTTTCGATTTCTTTTTCTTGCTGTTTTGCTGCCTATCAAACACATTATTTGCATGATTTGACAAGTCGATTTCAATGTGTTTTTGGGACTATAATCGCAGCGTGTTTATTGGGGTGTCGCTGATGTGGTTTACTATTTGTGGGTTTTTGTTTTTTTTCCCCCTTTTGTTCAAGGAAAGTTGACTAATTGGGCAAGAGAGCTTGTCAAGTTTGAGTATTTTGCTTGGTTGGTTTGTTTCTAAAGTAGTTGAATGATTAAGCAATAAAGCTTTGGATAAGTTTGTTCTTTTTTTTGGGTATTCTGGAAGATTGGGATTGAAATTAATTGTTAAAAACGTAATGGAAATGAATTTCTGATGTAGTTTAATGATGGTGATATGTGTGATTTTTTTTTGTTTATTTTCTGTTTCTTAATGATATGCTTGATCTGTGTGCAGCAAGAGAAGGAAAAAGCTGTCGTTAACGAAATGGTGGCGAAGCTAACGAGTGCCTGCTGGGATAAATGCATTACTGGTACGCCTGGGAGTAAGTTCAGTTCCAGTGAATCTTCGTGCCTCTCCAACTGTGCGCAGCGGTATATGGATTTGAGTCTTATCATCATGAAGCGTTTCCAGTCCATGCATTGATAATATTGAATCATTATTCCCTGATATATTGGTTATGTGACTGCAAGTTCATTTGCGTCATTTCGTATTTGTCTTCCTACATCAGTTTAGTTCTACATATAAAACATTTTGGAATGCTCCTCTGTTTATTGGAGGCAGAGAAATGATATGATTTAGCTTTCAAGTGGATTTTGATACCGTCTCACGGTCTAATCTATTTTAGCCTTTGAGTAACGGCAAATTGGTTATGTTCTTAGAAACTAGGAGTTGAACGTAATAGCTGGATGAACTGCTCATTTTGCTGCTTGATCAGACATCTATTGATTGGTTGTGATTACTCCTCATCAGAACTTTTTCTTTACACATTGAGAATTTACTTAATCTTGAACTCCATTGGTGACCATCGCAATTTGAGATACATATTCTCTATCTGAAGAAATAATTCAAAGCTCGCATGGATGTGGTAATTGTTAGCATAGTAATCACGTTCAATTTTCCTGTTGCAACTACTGCTATGCAGAAACCAAGGAGCATTAAAAGAACAGAACTCCCATTGGCAGGTTTCTGAGCTGCTATATCTATCAATATCTATTATTAGAAAAGAATAGAATGAAAAACAGATTGAAACTGATTGTAGTATTTGGGTTTTTATCGGGGATGGGGGAATAGAATGAAAAACAGATTGTAGTATTTAGGTTTTTATTGGGGATGGGGATGACATGAGAATAGAAGACTAAGAAAGAATCAACAAACAGAACTAAAAATTGACAGGAGTCATAACAGGAAGCTTTAGACTTGTCAAAAATGAGAAATTGACAGAAGAGCGCCTATCACATATCTACTTGAAAAGCAGCCTCAGATTTTAAAAGCTTATATAGTTCTGCATACACAATACAAGCACTTGAACTAAAGACTCCTGATGTGGTGGTGCAAATTCAGCTTTGCATCAATTACATTATCCCAGAAACTAGGGCAACGACGACATGCAAGATAATATACACAATAATGATGGGAAGCATATAAGTACAAGGGATTTTAACCAAAAGAAATGAAAAAGAAAACAAAATAATTGATTGCCAGAGAAGATCGCCACACTTTGGACAATCAGACATGCATTCTTTTGATTTCTCTCGTGGCTTAAATTATAATTTCTTGTTTTCCTTCTGTCATGTTCTTGTGCTCGACTCTGACCTTTGGCTTTTGGAGTTCAAGTCCCGACCACTTCCATCTGAGACCTGCTTGGATTCAACCCCAGTGACTAAAGCAGGAACATCATAAGGCAATTCCCAGTTTCCACTTATCCTTCCCAAGCTAGAACGCCTTGAGTGTATGACACTCCGACTTTCCATGCCCTGTGGCGGAAGGATCCTACTTAAGTCTGGAGAGACATCATCAAATCGGACACCCTCGTCTGCATTGTTGTCACTACAAACCAAATTATTCTCAAATTCTTGCATAGATTCATCCCATTCTGGCTTCAATCCCCTCTCTCTGTCACCTATTGACTTTTCTCTTTTTGAGTTCAGGAAACTCCCACCAATTGCCCTACCTGAAATTTGAGGCTTCTTTGGAACTTTAGCCCTGAAATTGTTCTTGGATGGAGGAATACTGGTGAAAAATACATCCTTGAAATTATTGATAAAGCCCTGGTCGAATGGGTTAGATAGTCCGTCATAACGGTATCTAAAGTTCTCGTATGTAGACTGTCAAAAACACACCAAAAAACTGTTTCAGAAAATCTAAATTGTTGGGAATAACTTCAGCATCAGCTTATAAACCTAAGTTATTTTTGGTGCAGTACAACAAAAGGAGATGGCTATAGGTTTCAATCGCCATGACTCTTTCTTACCTGGTTTTTACTGATTAGATACAAATGGAAGACACTGAGGCCACCAACAAACCATACTGAAATGAAGCTGTAAATTAATAATGCAATAGAAGCAGGAGTCTTAATCATCGCTTTCCAAATTGAAGTGCTCTCCCCATTCATGATTCTGGTGACGTAGACCCAGCAAAATGCATGAACATATATGCAAAGGATAGTTGAAGTGAAGACGAACATGAAGAAGAATCGATAATTCCGCTGCACCCAAAGATCAGAAGAAAGTTATAACTAATTTAAACGTTCAATGGGATATAGAAATTGAAAGCCATGCTCCTGCATTTCCTGGTGCAATAGTAAACATATATCATCCTTCAGGTTAAATTCTATACCCAAAATGAGGATGATAACAATTTCAGGTTTCCTTACAGGATTGCCGTAGAAATGTAATAACTAAATGCAGAGAATGAGACTACTTTTATGCAGAAAATAACTATTACCACTCCTATGCATTGACCAACCCAAGGACAATGATGGTCAAATTTTTCCACACAGTTGTTGCAAATTGAACAGTGAGAACAACGAGGAGGTCGATAAAGCATGCAGGTGTCACAGTACTTGGTCTTAACAACTATCCCATTGACAATAACATCTTTTGTTCGGGACAAGCGGGAAGGTGGGGTTTGGCCGGCTATAAAAGTTTCTCCTCCATAAGCTTCTGGTTCTGGAGGATGAGCATTGCGAGGTATTATACCAGGATCCCTTCCTGAGGTTAGCAGAAGAAAGATCAAATCCTGAAAAGTACATACGTTCATTAGTTACAGAATAAAGCAGAAAATGGGATTTTCCTGTCATTAGCATAACAGTGAGAAGCTCATACGAACACTTTCCTCAATAGAGGTAAGATAACTTACTAAGAATGTCAGGACGACAACAACTACTACTATTGATACCCCCAGGTGATGATGGAAATCATCCATAAGCTTTCTTGCTACGAAGACACAGAAAACAACAACGGGCGCTACAATAAGGAATAATGTCAATAAAACTGATCTTGCATCCGGTCCAAATATAAGCCTCCCTTGAAGTAAGAATATCTGCAAACAAATGATATTAGACAATTATTACCTAACCCAGATGAGGAAGCAAATAGAACAAAATGTTGAATTACTAACAGAATCAAATGATACAAGATGCAATAGAAAGGTAATTCTTTGCTTAATCCTATAACACTTCTCGTAATATTTCCTTTCGTTGTGGCCACAGTGGTCTGTCTAAATGCTTGAATGAGAGTGAAAACTGAAGGTCTTCCATTCACTCAGTGGATACTTCACTCAACAAACACTAAATTTTGTCCATGACTTTGTATTTAAGTATGAAAATCTGTTCTTATCACTGACATTGTAGCAGAATCGTGACATTTGTGAATTATTCGAGTAGGGAAGTTAAAGCTAAAGAATCGTACATCTTCAGTGTTGTGCAACAGAAGGCAAAGCCTTGGTTAGTATAGAACTTGTCAAGTAAATAGATACTCTGGGACTGATCATATGGCTTACTTACGAGAAAAGTAAAACACTACAAATAGAAAGAAATAGATAAAGAAAGGAACACATTTAGCTTTGCCTCGGGCAAGATATTACGGGGATTAGTCTGGAAGTGGATAGTTTAAAGGTGTCTTCTCAAAATTGGGACCCTCTTAGGGCAACCCAAAAAAAAAAAAAGGAATGCAACGAGCATACCGCAAAAAGAAAGATTTCTGTACGGAAAAGCCAAAACAAACAGCACCCCTAGAAAGACTACAGAAGTAGAAAAATCACCACCCTAACTAGAACCTTGTGAGGATCTCTCAAGGAACAAGATGAATTTAGTCACTCAATTAAAACATTGATCTGAATCCACTTCACAATCAACCCTAACTGCAAAATTCTCGGCCAATTAACCAGCAAAACTGTTGTAAGAAGCTCGAAGCTCAAAGCTCTCATATCCTACCTCCAAAAGTCCTAGCTTTACTTGCCCAATTCCCTTCTGACTACTAAAACGCCCAAACTTAAGACAAACCCTAGTGCCCATATTCCAAAACCCCAAGTCAATAATCACGCTTTCATCAACCAAAATCCCGTAGCACAAGCCTAGAATGAGCTATAACCTTTCCTTTTGATTTCTAATTGATCAAATTAAGCGTTACAACAGATCAATTGAAAGTAAGTGAGTAGCTTACGTTACTGCCTTTCCAGTCTTGGTAAATCCTGAGCCGATCCGTCCCATCGTCTTCTCCAGCGGCCGAATCAGCTCCGGCAGACGAATCAGGAGGCGGAGGTGGCGGCGGTGGCACACACATCTCCCTCATCTCTTTTCTCTGTTCAAAAGCCACCCCTTTTCCTCTAAAGTTCCAAATTTCAGCGCCCAACAAACAGACGGACACAACTGTTCACTTCACAATGTCAACTCCAAAAAAAAAAAAAAGCCAAATAGGAAAAATGAAAATAATACCAATAAACAAAACCCCAAAAAGTGGCCCAGATCAAAAGCAAATAAACGCGGCTACTTTCTCAATAATAGAGGAAAAGAAAAGGCCTTTTTCCAATTTGACCTTCTTTATTTGAACTACCGTTGAAATTTGAACAGGGTCAGGATGAAAAATAATATTCATAATTATTCACGGCCACGATGCGTCGGATCTGGCCAAACACCACCGTGGGTCATACCTCAGTTACGTCATAAGTCATCGTCGACGAACGGTCAACTAAAGCAAATTAATAAATGGTAATTACTACCGGTTTTGTTCTTTCTTTAACTTACGAGGTGTTGAATTGTATGTTTCCAAGTTTGTAATGTTGTCTTTAGTCCACAGATAATGCTGATTTCTTGTAATCACAAAGCTTTGAGATTTTCCTTTTTGGTCACTGCTGCGATTACTCGCTTGGCATTTTCAGGTGGGTTGTTGCCACCTTTTTTCTATCTTCGCTGTTTGATCTTTCATTTTGGCGGCGGCTTCTGCGTATGCACATGTATGTACTTACTTGGCTTTTGGTGGGTGTTTAAAGAAAAAGTTTTGTGTTAATCCATCGAGAAAAAAAAAAAAAGGGTGTACGTGCTTGTGACTTCGCGCTGATGGGTTGTTTGGTTTGGTTAGTAGCAAACTACTCCAATAACAAAAGGAGGTCCTACCGGGAGTCGAACCCAGGTCGCTGGATTCAAAGTCCAGAGTGCTAACCACTACACCATAGAACCAAAGCATCGGCTGACGCCAACGGAGTAATAAACTTACCTATATATAACGAATTGTCTAACTCTCCTTACATTTGGATCATTCAATAGAAAAATAATAATTTGTTAAAACTCATAAGCATTTGAATATTGTTATGAAATAAAAAGGGAATCATCTTAACTTTTTAATTCTTCTTTTATTAAATAATAATTATAATCTTTTAGAATTTAGCAATTATAAATTATTTTAATATAAGTAAAATATATAGAAATGATAGGCAATGAGTAACTTAGAATTCTTAGGTTATTCCTATGTCACTAAATGCGTTCTTATCAAACTTAGGAACCGAATGTTATTATATATTTAAGTCCAACAATAGCAGTAGACAAATTTGTTCCCCCCAGATAGCTTGAAGGGCTTGAATCCTAGAAAGGGATTTTGTTAGACTCGCCCTAATCCTATTGCTATATTTGGACTTTAAGATTGCATGGTGGCATAGACTTGGTCTGTTACTAATGAACCACGCGACACTTAGTTGTATATCTTACAACCAAGTCAGTCTTTCCCTCAAATGCTAGAAACAAAGCTAACACAAGTTAGTAAAGATGAAGGATAAAATAAGAACAAGAATGAGAAAACTTGAAGAATGCCTTTATTGCTCAAGAAAGCTTTTACAAGATAATGACTAAGAACTTCTATGCATGTTACAAATAAAGTCCCTTAGGTATTTATAGCATTTCACCTCCTCAATAGATGGCTAGGATTCTTTTGATTCAAGGGCTCACAGTCACCATCTAGAATTCTCTACACTATTCTACATATTTTATGTACATTATGTACATATCTACAACATTCTACAAGCTTCTATAATGTTCCATAATCTTCCACAAGCTTCCATAGTCTTCTACCATGTTATAGAAGCTTCCAAAGTCTTCTATAAGCTTCTATCATATTCTAGAAGCTTCTAGAATCTTCCTGAAGATTCCAATAAGCTCTAAAAGACTCTTTTGGACTCAAACCTTATCTTATGGGCTTTAAAACATGCTAAACGTGATATTCTCTCCCACTCATTCTGGCAACGCCCTCGTCGTGCCCTCCTTGTAGGCCACGGTCATAACCTTGTAGTCCCATAATGTGAGCTCATGCTCTCAACTCGCCCCACTCCTTCCATTTCATAAAGCATTCCACATAGCTTGGATGGAAACCCCTCCTCGGTATAACATAATGCCCAAAAAATTCCTCTACTTCGCACTCGTGAGAAGTAGTGATGGTCATTGGTGTTCTCCTCGATCTCCCCTACTTGGCTTCCCTTTATCGGAATGATACGACTTTAACAAGCTCACATGAAAAATTAGATGCATCTCCAAATGTAAGGGTAATGTCAAACTATAGGCTAACTTGCCAATTCTTTTTTCTACGGGAAAAGGACCCTCATATTGCCTTACTAACCCCTTGTGCATTTTGGCGAACCGTCGACTTTGATGGGGAAGGAGCTTCACCATTACTAAGTCTCCTTCCTCGAACTCCAAGTGTCTCCTTTTGTTATCGACCCATTTCTTTATTTGCTTGGCAACTCTTACTAAGTATGCTCATGCCATGTCAATTTTTTTATGCCAACCTTTAGCAAACTTGAATGCAAAAGGACTCAGACCCTTATACCCAATTGCCAAAGTATGAGGAGTCATTGGTTGTTGCCCCGTGGCGATCTTACATAGAGTAGCTCCTGTTGATTCACTCTTTTGCAAATTATATGAAAATTGGCAACATCAAGCAACTTTGCCTAATCATGTTGATTGACACTCACATAATGCCTCAAAAATAACTCCAATAATGCATTTACCCTCTCAGTTTGTCCATCGGTTTAAGGATGAAAACTTGTAGAGAAGTTGAACTCGGACCTCAATAGCTTAAACAGCTCCATCTAAAACCTCCCGATGAAGTGAGTATCTCGATCGCTCACTATCGTCTTTGGTATGCCCCAATACTTCACCACATTTCGAAAGAATAGGCATGCCGTATCCTCAGCTATGAATTTTGTAAGCACTGGGATGAACACTCCATACTTGCTAAATCGATCCACCACTACCATGATGTTGTTACATCCCTCGAATTTTGGTAGGCATGTGATGAAATCCATTGAAATGCTCTCTTAAGGCTTCTCCGGAGCAAGCAATTTGTAAGACCTTAATACCCTTTAGGAGGATATATGGATGACACATAAAACAAACCTAAAACAAACTAAGACATTTCAACAATTCCCAAAAAATAAGGCAAACATACATCACATTTCATATGTCATTGGGTTATAAAGAGGACACAATATACACATTGTATTTATCAATTCCATGCCTTAAAATCAAACCCATCTTATGTTATGGTTATTATAGGACATTTACACAAACTACAAAAAAATGTCTCATAATGTTGAATACAACTCAAAGTTTAAGTACAAAATCTCCCAAAACATAATACGTCCTTCTTTGGCCATTGTTATTGTCCCAGCTTTAACCCTTTTTATCAAGAACTATATGGAGGAAAAAACCATTGTGCTAAGATTAGAACTTAGTGGGAAATTAAATAAAGCAAGATACAAGATGGCGACTGCTTCCTACAGTCGTCTAACATTTACATGCAAATGAATCATGACATATCATATAGCAATCTTTGATTATTCAAATCAGAGAGTAATCTGACTATCAATTGCATCAAAACAGAACAAATATCAAAATCTATATAGAATTGCCTATTAATCTTTTCAGAAGTAGATAACGGGAACATAACAGAAGATACCTATGATTGGTATCAACAGAAACAAAAGAGACTTAAGTCTTTAAAATAGAAGGCATCGTAGTGTCTAAGAACAGAAATAGTTGCAGACAGTTCTAGGCATGTCTATTTACCTACAACCTGGACTTGACAGGTTAAAGCAAATAATATCACATTTTAGAGCCACATGTAAAGAGAAATAATGCATAACATATAAAGTTATTCCCCTATGCTCAAATTGAAAGTGTTCATTCACGCACAACCAAACTTAATATGTCTTATGAATATAAGTTTTTGTAATAATGCATCAATGAAAGCATTTAAGTAATTTCTAATTATAAGCATGAGTCTCATTTTACCCTAATAATTGGGTTTGATAAATTGCAGTGATATTTGAAAGAGTTTTGAAGGAGATTCATACCAAAACATGCAATTAACATACCTTAACTTCAAATGCACAAATGGATTTAACAAGATGATGGATGGAGAGAGAGAAGCTCAATCTTCTTCAGATTTTTGTGTTTGCTGACTCTCACGTTCTTCATCTGCATGTTTTTAGACAAAGGTACAGATGGGTGACATGTCATTTACCACATGACTAAGTGTTATGGTGTGGGACATATGATAAATGGTTCCATCCTATATGTTTCTTTCATTAATAACAAAAATGAAAACACCTTTGTCTTATTATATTAAATTGCATTCCATCTTAATACATTTAGCAATTTAGTCTATGATTAATGTATCTTTATGCATTTATAACACAATTAACATAAATTACTGAAATACCCCTACAATTCTATTAATACTGATTATGTCTCAAACTAAACACTCACTTTCCTAATCGTTAACACCTATTACATATACTTTCATGGACAAGAAATGTTCCAACTAGGGTATAGTTTGAGGCCTCACACAATGGCTTTAACAAACCAGCTGGTCTATTTTTCTCCACCTTGTCTTGTTGACACATAAGATAAGTCTTCACATATAACCATTGTTTAGGATTCCGTTTCGTTCCGGCCCAAATCCGGTGTCGGATCTTAAAATTTGGCACCGGGTTTAAATACCGATCGATACCGGTCAATTTCAGCTGTACCGGCCAGTATTCAAAATACCGGTCAAATACCGACCGGTACCGAAAATTTTAAAAAATTGGGGGACTTTTTTGCAAAATTTTCAAAAATTCCCTCCCTCCCTTCCT
>JANIJH010000006.1:70950239-70967016 GCA_024520975.1 Erythroxylum areolatum | reverse complement strand
TCTTGGGCGGTTGTGTTTTAATCAAAAACGAATTCTGGAAAAATCTGCAGTTTTAAGATTTCGTCCTTAGGCGTGCCCACGCCTAATCTCTGAATTTCGGCCAATCTGGAAATTTCGGATTTCTTGCCTTCTTTTATGCCTTTTTGGTCCTTTTTGAAAACCATCTGTAAACATATATAAAACAATTCCATCAATTTAGGATACCAATTTCAACACATCAATCAAAATTAAGTCCGAAATGTACGCATTTTAATTGACTTAACACATGATTAAGAAGTTATGGTTTAATACCTTATTAATTCACATATATGTCTAAATTTAAAGTATTTTAACAATTTTAAATACAAAAATTGTAATAAGTCTAGATAAATTTATTTTAAAATTAATTGAACAATTTAATTGAAAAATTATGATGTCTTTAATTGACATCATTGGTCATTACTACATAGTTAGAAATTTATGTTTTCATACAGTATCAATTTACACAACATTTTTATATTAAATTTATAACAACTCTAATTATATTTAATCACAAATTCAATTAAGACATACGAGTGAATTATCATTCAAGTCATTACTATTTTACATTTATAGTTGTTTTAGTAAGTTTGACTTTTTGTTTTTTTGATGCAATAACTTCATGTTGTTCTTAGAACTAATTGGTGGAAACCATTTAGAAATGTGTTGAGTATTTTGGCCATTTTTTGAAACAAAATATTGGCTTTGTAGCTTATGTTTATTCACAATGAGAGAAGAGGCGGGGGATGGATCATTACTTAAATTAATTCATTGGATTAAAGAAGCAAAGTCCTTGAAATTCTCACTTATAGTTTGATTTTGGAAGAAAACTGTCTTGTGTTTATGCTTCAATTTTCTTATCCACAGTTATGGAATACCAGATGGTGTGCACTATGATTATAAGGCTTAGCTTCTATAACGGAATGGTAAAAATGTGAGGAGAGAGGGGGGATTGTTCTAGCAGAAGTAACTTTTTCTGATATATTCACTCTATTTAATGAACATATGTCTACTTGGAGCTTGAGAAGGCAAAGAAAATGCTAAAAGTAAAGAACATAATGCAAATTAACTGGTGTTATGATTACACTCTTTTCAGCTAATGTCACTTAACATGTGAAAAAATGGAAGAATCGGGGACTGTTAAACAACACATAGACAGGCATACATAGCAGAAAAACTTCACATGCTATGTTTAATATTTCTGTCTCCTGATTCTCTCCCACAATCTTCTTTTGTTCACTTGTGTTCTCGTTTGTCTCTTGATTATTGCTTCCCTTAATTTCTTCATTGTCGGTCTCTTTACTCTCTATACTATCACCTTTATTGCTGTCATCCCCTGCACCCCTTTCAGAATTACTATCTTCATCAACATTCTCTTTGATCCCTCTATGTTTCTTCATTGACATTCTTTTTGTTCTCTCCCATCTTATCTCCATTGTGCTCTGCACCTTATTCTGTTGTTTCATGGAAATGATCATGAATCTCATCATCCACTCCTGCAGTTCCCGTGTTATTTTCATTCTCATTCTTTGCATTCTCCTCATATGCTGCTTTCTTATGATGGGAATGCCTGACCTGGTAAAGCAGCCTGATGCAAACACCAATGAGAAGACAAATCTGCAAAGCATGTTTTACCTTGAATCCATTTGATATATGGTTTCTTCAAGGAGATAACCAAAACATAATGAATTCCCTCAACTTTTGGTGAATATGTGCCTTCAAAGTTCAAATTACCTGCTTAAAATTCCAAATGAAATCAATTCCACGTATTCCTATTAAAGAATCATAAATATGTCAAACTTAAAGCAACTTTAACATAAAAGATAAAGATGCACACAGATCATGAGAAATTAGTAAACCTCATGAAAAGAATATTTATTACACAACCAAGACTTGGAACATAACTATTCTATTCAATCCTAAGAAAGCAAAATTGACCATCAATAAATGCTTTGGTGAAACAACAAACTATCATGAATTAACTGTGAGCAATATACTACAAAAAAGATAATTACTAGTGAGGTATTTGTAAGCATGTAGAAGAAAAGAGGAAAATCCCACAAATTGAAAGACAAAATTTTGAAGAAAAGACCAAATAGATAGATAACATTCAACAGGAATAAACAATAAACAATACAAAATGCAAAACTATGGAATCAAAATCCCATATGATCCGTACTATGTACAAGAGATCTAACAATAACCCAAGTTTAGAAATACGAGAATGAAAAAAGGGAAACAGAGGAAAAAAACAAGAAAAGGCAAGAGACTTACCAAGAAAAGCAACAATATAACACCAAAAATTAACTCCTTTCAAGCATTGCCAAAAAAGACAAACAGGAGCGATAACTGATGGCTAAAACTGAGTGAATCATTGGATTATTTAAATATCACAATTAAACTATACATCCCAATCAAAGATGAGAGAACAAAGAGGAGAAGAGAAGAAATTAAACTTCACATGCTATGTTTTTGGGCTAATTCATGCCTATAGTGAACAAAAGAAGATTGTGATCAGAACGAAGGTTTGTGAAGAGAGAAGACGTTTAAAGAAAAAAGAGAGAAAAATCTACCCAAAACTTTTTGAATAAATTGTCGCTGTCTGTGGGTATTCTTGAGAGAGCACATTTGTCAGTTTTGATCAGCTGAAGGCCAAACGCTTATCCTCCTAAGCTTTTTGAAAATCAGTTGATTGGGTTCAATTAACCAACCCAATCAGTTGATTACCAAACATAATGGGTAGCTATTTAATATAGTCAATAAGCTAAACATGGTCAATCAATTAATTTTTGGCTGATAAGTCATTCACCAAATGGGGCTGATGCTTTTGGATCTCTAACTTAACCCAATATTGTAAACCATCCAAAAAAGCAAAGAGTGTTTCCTTACCTAGATAGTCAGGGATCTTCAAGAGCACTTCGGAAAACTCCTTCACATAGTCTCGAATGCTCCCTTTTGTGTGAGACGTCGTAGCTTGGCTCTTTCCTCTAACTCGACATTCTCGAGATAGAATTGCCTCTTGAGTTCCTTCTTAAACTCATCCTAGGTGTTTATGGTACAAGTACCCCTTTCGATGTCACCATGTCTTCTCCTTTACCATACCATTGTGGTATCCTTAAGGTAGAGAGTGGCATTATCAATCTTTTTGGCATCTTCCATGACACCAAGTGCCTTGAAGTATTGCTCCAAGCTCCAAAAGAAGTTATCAATCTCCGTCGACCCACCATACGCCTTTAGCTTTGGAATGACCACCTTCGAAGGAGTAGTGATTACTGTGGGCACAACATTGCTTCCCCCTTTAGCAATGAACCTCTTATAAAGGACCAGCTCATCCACAACCTTTGCAAGCTCTTCTTTGAGATAGAGAATCTCAGATTGAAGAGACTCCTCTAAGGCCTTCACTAGGTCTTGACATTTCGAAGCGGCAACGTTCAAGGCACCTTGCATCTTCTCTTGAAACTCTTCTTTCCCCTTCTCAAGTTCCTCGATGCGTTGCTCCACATCTTCGAACTTCTTTTGCCCTTCGGCCTGCTGCAAGCTTCGCCTTCACAAGCCTTCCATTGATGTCCACCAAGACATCCCTAGACTTTTGACCTCTCCCTACCAGTCTTTTTCTCCTCTCCAACGTTGATAGTCCCACTTGTTCCCAACATCTTTACTAAGCAACAATGAACATAAACTTGACTCTGATACTAACTGTTACGGACTTGTTTTGTTACCAACGAACCATGTGGCACTTAATTATACATCTCATAACTAAGTCAACCTCTCCCTCAAACGCTAGAAACAAAGCTAGCACAAGTTAGTAAAGATGAAGAATAAAACAAAAACAAAAATGAGGAAACTTGGAGAATGCTTCTATTGCTCAAGAAAGCTTTTACAAGACAATGGCTAAGAACTTTTATGTATGCTACAAATGAAATCCCTTGGGTATTTATAATCTTCCTCCTCCTCATTGGATGACTAAAATTCATTTGATCCAAGGGCTTACAATTACCATCTAAAATTCTCTACACTACTCTACATACTTCATGTACATTATGTACATATCTACAATATTCTACAAGCTTCTATAATGTTTCATATTGTTCCACAATGTTCCATAAGTTTCTACAAGCTTCCATAGTCTTCTACCATGTTCTAGAAGCTTCTAGGGTCTTTTATAAGCTTCTACTATATTCCAAAAGCTTCCAAAATCTTCCCAAAGATTCCAACATGCTCTAGAAGACTCTTTTGGACCCAAACTTCATCTTATGAGCTTTAAAACATGTGGAATGTGATAATGGACATGAAGTAGCACTTGGATGAATTACATTTTTGTTAATTTCTAGTTAGAGGAAAATTGACTTATATATTAGATAACTACTATTTCTTCACTCAAAATTTTATTGAAATAAATAATAGACTTTTATATAAAAATTTTTTAGCAATGATTGAAAAATTCAACTGGTTTGACCATAGAAACCTTGAACTATTCAATTTTTTGGTCCGACTTGCCGGTTTGATTTACTTTTGTTGAACCTTTTTAACCTTAAATCTCTTGTCTCACCAGTTTAACTTTTGGTTCGATTTTTAAAACATTATATTTTAGACTCACATCTAATTGTATATATGCATAATTAAAGAGGATTATGAAAAAAAATGGATCTAATCATACTGATTTGATTAAAAATTTTCATAATACTAATCTTCCATCTGATTAGGCGATTATTACATTTAGTTTGATTTGATGAACAAAAACATGGTTATTAGGCTTCATATAGTAAACTCTAGTCAATGGTTACTTCTTCTTGCTTTGTGCATAAATAAAAATAAAATTAAAAAATTGAAATATGATTGAAAGAAATTATCATACCTATAGACAAATTTGAAGTTCTATTAAAAAAGTGATTATTAAATAAAAACTAATTGATTTATTTAATTAATAGAAATTGATTGATTAATTAATTAATTAATCAGTTTTTAATAACAAGAATAATCGACTGAATCAGTTAAATTTTTTAATCATTGCTAAGAATGACGTATAAGTGGTCGAAGAACAAGGTCTTCAACATTTTTTAATATAAAAATTATAGTTTGAGTGAAATTAAAAATAATTAATAAAAATAGAGATATATCCACTAATTTTTGACTTGTTAATTAATTTGTATAAAATACATATTAATTGTTCTTCATACTAAAAATTGAATTAAAACTTACTTAAAGAATAATTTAAATATTTCATTGTTATTTAGAGAAAAAAAAAACTAAGAACCATAGTCTTTTATCTCCATGTTTCAAACGGAGGATTGACTACATGCCATAAAGGGATTTGAAAGTAAACATTTGGAAGCTGAGGATTATAATCTATAAGAGAATTGGGTTCAAGCAGGTTCAATGAGCCAAAAAAGAGAGACTAATAAGAAGAGAGGACTGAGGAGTCCATCGTTAAGAAATACAACTTATAATTTTCTTCTATTTATCACACTATAAATATGTATGTAAAGTAAAGTATGGTTAAAGCCGACATTGAGACTTTCTTCTTATTAATTTTTGTCAAACGTTGATGATTAAACAGCACAAAAACATTGTAATCATTGGTTATTCAATAGTCATGTGCTAAACATTCAAACAAAAGCACGGTCATTATAGGCCTTAAATGTTGTCATATCAATGGTATAAGCTGCGGTTCAATTGATTTGGTCGGTCTAATTTGAACCGTCTAATTTTTTATTCGATTTTTAACTTTTTGATTTTATTTACTTTAATAACTTTTGTTGTTAAAAATCGACCAATTTATTAATTAATTAGTCAATTTTTATTAATTAATAAAATTTTATCAACTAAAATAAATAAATAAATTTTCATTCAACAATATCTTTTTTCAATTAAACTTCAAAATTTTCGATTAGTAAAAACAATCTCTTTAAATTATATTTTAAATTATTTAATTTTTTCAATTTTTAGTCCATTTTATTACATTGGTTGAATCTCTTAAATCTTAAACCTCTTATCTTACCGATTTAACTTCCTCTCCGACCTTTAAAACATTGAACTTTACAAAAACACATCATGATGTTTTCTTAAGATCAATAAATATGAGTTAAATTAAATTGACGCAAACTCATCTACAATTATAATTTATCATTTTAATGATTTCAAACATGAGGTAACTAATAAAGTTGCTCCTTCATGATCATTTTACAAAGAGCGTAACTAATAAAGTCACCCCAACTCGCTGCAACTCAGTACTTTGCTCAACCTCTTAACGACTGGATTCACACTAACATCCACACCCGCCGTCGTCTCCTGGGTCATGATTGGGCGATCATCTTTGGCCTCACTTGCTGGTTCCTCTGGACTTAGCGGAACTAGTCTCTATTTGATCCTTACTTCACTTGGCCCCCCTCTCCTGACTCTTCTATTTTGTCTTATGCAGATCATCTCCGCTTGTCGTCCGCGAGGTGCCACAACCCTACCAGTCGAGTCTGGCCCCGTCACGATCTACATGTCCAGTGGAGCAAGCCGCCCCGGGTTGGATCAAGTTAAACACCAATGGTGCTAGCAATCGCAACACCTGCATAGCCGCAGCTGGTGGCCTCCTCCGCGACAGTGATGGCAACTGGCTTGGAGGCTTCACTCAGAACCTAGGATGGTGTGCTCCGATGTCTGTTGAACTTGGCTTCCGCCGCATCGAGTTGGAGTTGGACTCACTTGCAGTGCATAATCTACTCACCTCTACCGCTCACCGGACCCAAGTCGCCAACCCTATAATTATGGGCATCCACGACCTACTTTCAAAGAATTGGTCTGTTGTTCATCGGCACGTCTATCGAGAAAACAATAGATGCATTGACTGGCTGGCCTCCTAGGCGTACTGCTTCGCTGTTGGGGTTATTTTTTTGATACTACACCTTCCGGGTGTCACCATTTCCTCTTCGAGGATCAGTTGGGGATCTGTTTCTCTAGAACTGCTTTGTAATTTGCTCCGGCATTTTCCTTTAAACCAAAAAAAAAAAAGATTACATGTTTGAGTTACAAAAACAACTTCTTTATAAAAATATAAAGGAAATATTTCATACATTAAGACCCTCTCTAAATTTCTGCAAAGCGAGAAGCCTTGTATATCGTATACATTAATATATTTGAATTTATGTTGTTTCATTGGTAAATAATTTTTGAATATATCTATTTTTTTTAATCAAGAAAAGATTACGTAAAAGTTCCACTTATTATTAAAAAAGTTGGATATGTACCGAAAAAAAGGTGCCTAAGAGATCAGATGAAAAGATGACGTTTAGATTGACAAGATCGAAGATAAGTCTTTTAATACGCCTTTAAGAACAAACAGACAAATAAAAGAAATAACCTATTAATCAGAAGGAACTTCTATATTGGTTAATAGTCGATCTTGTTTTCACTTTCTGACCTACCCATAATTCTCCAACAGCCCATGAATCTACACGTAGAACCTCCGTACTTGTCAGATAGTCTTAGATAATCTTGGCAAATAATCAAACATTCTTTTCAAGTAAAAGTATTGAGCCAAATACTATATAAAAAAAAGCTATTTAATAGTAGTTATCAACTAATGAACACGTAATTGATTTATTTCTTAATAAAATGCATTCATTAAAAAACCCGATCGATTTGATCAATTTAATTATAAAATTTTAAACCATCCAATTTTTTTTAATTTTTAACTTTTTGATTTATTTTAATTATTATTATTAATTAATTCATTAATTTTTATTAATTAATAAGTTTTTGTAAATCAATATAAATCAATTTATTTTCATTTAATAATCTCTTTAATTCTTTAATTTTATTAAATCTTAGTTGAACCTTTTAAATCTTAAATTTTTGTCTTATCAGTTTTACTTCTAGTTCAATTTTTAAATTATTCTCACTTATAATTATTAAATAACGAACATGTAATTATGTATTTCAAATAAATTAGTTTATAAACTGGTAATTCAAAAGTACAATGATGGATGTAATTCAATTCATCGATAATAAATTCAAACATATAACACAAATTGTGAAGGTGAGGATGATCTTTTATGAAGTTTTGAAGTCATAGGTTGAGCTTGTTAATTATTAACTCATCTCGTACTGAAGCTACCTTAGATAGCAAAATTTGTGCTTGAAAGTTAGGCTGCGTGATTGATAGAACAACTAATTTCCAATAGCATCATCAAAATAATATCAGACGAGAACCAGGTAACCTTTTCCAGCAAGGAGAACAAGTAACCTTCTGGCTACTAGATTAAGCAAGATGATTAGAATCTAATAAGCTAACTAATCCGGTAACGTGGGAACGTAAAGGAGGCGGCCGTTCACCAGAGTCATCAGGCATTACTTACACTGCCAAGCTTCACCTACACCTGTAACTGTACCTCGATCGTGCACACAAAAAGATAATTCAGATATATCACACCACTTCTTTGAACGGTAAAACAACTATTTAGAAATCTCCACTTTTGCCAAGATTGAGACATCCACTAATGAAAATTTGCCAAATTTACCTCCCAGACTTAACTTTGTATTCATAAACACATTGAGGAGATCCTAACACCTGTTTTAAAATCGATTTGCCAGAAGTGATAATTGAATACAATTGAATTGATTATAAAAAAGAGAAAAATCCCAGATAGATTGGGTTCAATTGTGCCAAATATATTATAACTCTTCACTATATCTCAACTAATGACGACAACAAATTAAAAACTCTTGTAAAGTACCTTGTATGAAGGTAGGTTGAACAGTTCATAAGACATCACATAGTTAAATTTTAGCTTCAGTACACTGTGTTTCTGTGCTATATATCAATAAAAACATGAATAATTAAGATTTTAAATTGTGTTAAGGTCGAATTGGTATTGTATTCTTTAGTAATTACATCCTTAAACCTGAATTTTGCCTCATCTCCTATAAATTAGCAAATGTGGAAATAGATGAGACTTACTTCGTAATAGAACCTTTATGAGGGTTATGTGGGTTTATAGTAGACAATGACAAGGGAAAACAAAGCATATTGGTCTCATTGTTTCATTCATACATACAACCACTAATATCACCTGAAAAAATCCAACAAAAATCGTTGGACTAAGAAAACAACATCAATCATTAGATTAATCAAGATCATGAGAGATTAATTAAACAACGTTAATATAAGTAGCTCGATTGCATAATCAATTCGAATCAAGTGAAGATACGGTTAACATATCTTAGCCTGATGTTTCCTCTATATTCTAATCTTCACCCACCACACTTCGGAACCGCTTTTCATATAATAAAATCACTATGCAAGCCTAAAAAACAGTAGTATATGGTCGCATTACCGTACCTGTTGCGTCTAAAGTCTTTGTTCGACCCTTTAGAATGTCGTATCAACGGTCTTATAATGCCATGGAAGAAGGGGAAGTGGGACGAAAAAGGACGGTGTGACATCAACTTATGGCACAGCTCACAAGTAGATGCGTATAAACAATTGTGATGAGACCGAGACCAGGCAAAAGCAAGCTCCACGAGCAACAAGATGAAGAAGTTGAGTCTGAAACTCTGGTCACGCGTGCCAGTCAAAAAAAGCTCAAAAGTATCGGATATAGATCGCAACAAATCACTTAGTTTATGTACAAAAAGATTCGAAGATGGTAATGTTTGACGTACAAAAAGATTCGTAAGAGACTTATCTGATTCAAGCAGGAATTAGTTTGAGAATAGATGACTTAAAGATACTTTCTCATAATTGAGAGTCTCTAAAGTAGTTTGTGGTTAACCCAAAAAAACAAAAAATTTGACTTACGGGTGGGTTTGTGTAGCTGTTGGCTCTTGCTATTGCACCAATGTTCCATGCAGCGTAGGGTTTATGGTTTTTTAGCTACATGTTAATACGTTAATTTTTATGTTAGAATTGGGAGACCAAATTACTTAAGAAAAATTATTAAGTTTTTCCTTAATTAATTCATTTAATTACATAAATGCATAAATTGAGAAATTTTTGTATCATTTCATACTTTTATGCAATGTTTTAAAAACAAGATCAGTAAAGCAAAAGAGTTCAACTAATATTAGATTATCATAAAATTTGTTAAAAATTAAATAAAATTGAAGAATTTGAAATATTATTGACAAAGATTAATTAAAAAATGAGATTGTTAAATATAATTAATTAATTAATTTTGTTTTATAAAAATTAATTAGTTTACAAAAATTGAACAATTAATTAATAAACTAATTAATTTTTAACAATAAGAGTCATTAAAGTAAATCAAACTAACAGTAAGAGTTATTAAAGTATTAAATCAAATCAAATTGAAAACCAAACTAAAATTTTTCGGTTGGACCGATCAAACCAATTCATTTTTAATTATTACTTTTATAAAATAAGAATTAAAGATATATGAACTAATTTCATAAGAAAATTTCGCTGCCTTATGTGTTTATAAAAATTATAATCTCATTATCTCAATCTCCAATTATATTTTATGATACTAAAGATATATTTTGAATTTGTAAAGCAATTTATTAAAATTTTATATTTGAATTTAGTTAGTAACCTAAAGGTATAGAGAGTGATCTCTTTCTTTATACTTATTTAAAAAATATATCCACAATTATCCAATTTAAAAATGATTCATTATTTATGAGTAGAGTTTTAATTTAGATTTAAGATTTTTTTTTTGTTTCAATTTCATATTTTAAGTTGCAGTAGGATGGATCATCACAGGATAAATTAAGAATATAGAAACAAAAGGGAATGACAGTTTAGTTCCTTGTATTTTTGCTGGGTTCTGGTCCAATTGAACCTTTGTAAGTAATATACCGATTCAATAGCAGATCGAGACACACTATCTAAATTCCAAGCAGATTAAGAATCAGTTATACAAGACTACTCCCCCTGTGCTAGGTTTTTATAAATCAAAAATGAACTTTTACATTTAAGTGATTGAGCAGTAAAACTCTTATAAATTAATCAAATTAGTATAAATATATATAGGAAAAGTCTTGGCCTCTCATGTGAACAACCAGTAAAAATTCTGCTGAATCTGAATCCGGAAAAGTCCGGTAGTATATAGTCTTACTCATAACTAATATAGAAGTTATTTCCGAGTGACCTACAAGAATATGGTAACATATAATTACTAAATAATAATCATATATTTGGTCTATATGTATATAACAAATGTGACAAAAACAAATTATATGCTTGTCAAAGTATAATATTAGGTTATATCATATACAAGAACCCATGGGTTGGCGTAGGTGGCGCATACCTTCGTCACTTAACCAAGAGGTTCCGGGCTCGATCCTTGCCCTTGGGAACGCAGCAAGCTCCTGGGCCAGTGGCAGCCCCCGCAAGGGATGTATCAGTACCGCGAAGAGGGATTAGTCACCTACTTCGGCCCAATGGACACCTCCTGGGAGGACAAAAAAAAAATATCATATACAAGATATGGTTGTATTAATTTGGTTAGTTCAATGAATTTTAATTGATTGTAATGATTATGTATTGCTTTGTCAAGTGTGATTAACCCAATTCAAACCTTAATTATATGTCATAACGCCATATTGCTTATGATTCGTTAAAAAGCAAAATGGGCGCGTTTAAAGCATTTCTTCCAATTGAAACATGTTTCTTGTCCATTACAGGACCCAACCAACTTTGTTTATTTTATTTTATTTTTTGCGGTTGTCCTAAAGAAAGCTTTAGTGCTTTAAAAGCACTTTTGAGATGTGTAACGTAAGTGTGATTTTTATTATGTATCTGGACAAAAATTGTTGATGAGTTGGTTATTATCACTTGGAGTTTGATGCGAGAGTTTGGCACTCGGTGCACGATTTTTTGGTACCACAAGCAATCATTTCAAGCTTTTCCCCATGCAACAAACTCTATAAGTACGTCACGCCCTTTGTATTGCCATCCCATGGGTTATTGATCAAGAGAAATCTATAGCTAGCTAGGGTTTCCACCTCCGTGTTCCTCTACCTTTGCCCTTCCAAGTCCTTGTTATCGGAGGAAGTGGACCACCTCAGAAAAGGAAAGATGGCCATGTTTTCCACTCAGAATCCATGGGTTTTTACATTTGGCCTTTTGGGTACATATTAAGAAAGCCTAGCTAATTTATTCTCTCTTTCCTTTATACCAAGTTGATGTGACCACAATGTATTAACATGTCTAGAAATACTTTCTTACAAGTTGATTTTTTCCTCTTTACTTTGCAGGTAACTTGGTATCTTTTGTGGTTTTTCTGGCACCAATGTGAGTTAATATGTTGTTCCAATTGTTGTGGTTAGTTCATAGTTTATGAAGAACATTTGTGATCATTGCTTGGCCAAATCTTCTTTTGCGCAGACCAACATTCTTAAGAATCTGGAAGAAGAAATCAACAGAAGGGTTTCAGTCGACACCTTATGTTTTTGCAATGTTCAGTGCCATGCTTTGGCTCTACTATGCATTACACAAGTCCGATGCTTTTCTTCTCATCACTATTAACTCAGTGGGCTGTTTCATTGAGACCATTTACATTGCACTGTACCTTACTTTTGCACCAAAGAAAGCCAAGGTAATGGATATTTTAAGACACCTGTCTTCTTCTTTTTCTCCTCTTATTACTTAGATGTAACTATGACAGTTTCCTGATGAACATATACTTTTGGCTTGAATTGCAGAGGTTCACTTTACTATCACTTTTCTTGTTAAATTTTGTGGCGTTCGGCGTCATTCTTCTCACGACTGAATTATACGTAAAAGCACCAAACCGAGTTACAGTTCTTGGATGGATTTGCGTGGTGCTTGCGATTAGTGTATTCGTTGCACCTTTAAGCATCATCGTAAGGATTTTAGAAAGAGTTCAAGGCTTACTAAAAGCAAATTTTAAATATCAAACCACTTAAGCTTTTCTTTCTGATTTAATGTTCACAATTTCAACAACCTGCAGAGACTTGTTATTCGAACAAGAAGCGTGGAGTTCATGCCGTTCTACCTATCATTTTTCCTGACACTAAGTGCTGTTATGTGGCTCTTCTATGGTCTCCTGCTAAAGGACTTCTACATTGCGGTAATTATACCTTTCTGTCTAAAAGATGATAGCATATATATATATATATATATATATATATAAATATATGTATATCTATACAATTGAAGAAGCTCAGATGGTTTCTGAAACAACCTGATATGAACTGATTTGTTTACAGGTACCAAACATTCTAGGCTTTGTCTTTGGGATTCTTCAGATGTTGCTCTATGTTATCTACAAGTATTTCGTGACAGTACCTGTAGAGCCTAGTAATAAGCTACCTCAGACCCATCTGGACATTATAAAACCAACCAAGACCACCGCCGATATTGAGGTTCAGCAAGCCGGAACTCCCCTACCGGACGGTCAAAAAGTTGCAGACCAAGCTGAGTACCATGATAACAAGCTTACAGATGTTTCATATGGGCAAGACCAGGTCATTCGATGTGAAGTTTAAACATGCATTTGGTCTCTATCATATTGCAACTCAATTACGATTCCTAAGTTAGCGTATATGTGTATATGCTTGATGTGTATATGGGTATATGCTTTGATGTAGTATTGTTATGGGTCAATAACAACACTTTGTGCATGTTGATTGAACTTCAGATATTGCCTCGTTTTATTAATTTTAATTCCATTTTATCATATAATTAAGATAACGTCACTAAGAGCGGACAAGATTAAAACGTAAAAATAAAGGAATTGTCAAATCGATTAAGTGGTATGAGCTGAATCACGCATACCCATGATGTTGGAAGCCACGAGTCTCGAAGGGAGTAATTGAATTGAGCTCTAATGATTAACTGAAACTTGTTTCAAAGACAAGATTGCTTAATGATTGAGCTAAGGAGATAGACAAAGACAATACATATATAGTTTACAAACTTAGGCATAATCTTATTTTTGTTAGAAGAAGTTGACAGAATGGTATCCATAATTATCCTCATACGATAGTGAATTAGTCTTATACAAAACATAATTAAAAACGACGGAGTTTAGTTCAGTAATCATAATCTTGTTAGAGAGAGCTTCGTAATCATAATCAATACCAATAAATGAATCAGTTGAAAAACTAATCATACCTAATTAACAACATTTAAAATATGTTATCTTTTAATCCCCCTGCTCTGTTGCTTCCATGTCTGACTAAAATTACGGGTTCATACCAAATTCCATTTGAACATTGGAAGTGTCATGTCTGATTTGCCAATACACAATGTCTGCGCCTAACGCATGCCTGGCTGATTTGGCCCAATTATTATTTCATCAAACCTTAATTTAGTATGTCTAGTGCATTTTAGCGTCCTCTATGTTCTCTGTTTTGCTGTTTTCAGCAGTACTTGTGGAGTCCAGCAGGCTCGTATTAGCTAGATCTAGATAAGTTTAAATATCAAATTCAAAGATGATAAAAGAAGCATTAAATTTTAAATATTCTAGTTTATTAGTAAATACTATAATTCCAAAATGGTTTTTTGAGAAGCACTTTTTTGTTTGTCAATGGAAACATTAAAAAAAAAGGTTAAAAGTCTAAACCGATTCAATATATATGTTGAATTGTAAAAATCTTGAATATTTAATCTTTCAACTTTCTAGTTTGATTTACTTTAATAAGTTTTTATGCTAAAAATTGATCAATTTATTAATTAATTGGTCAAATTTTGTTAATTAATAAATTTTTATAAACCACAATAAATGAATTAATTTTTATTTACCAATATTTTTTAATTAAACTTCAAATTATTTGATGGATAAGAATAATCTCTTTCAATCATATTTAAAAATTTTTAATTTTAATCAATCTTTAACCAATTTTATGATGATCTAATACTTTAAATCTTTCAATTTTAAACTTTAAATTCTTGTCTTATCAGTTTAATTTCTAATTCAGTTTTTAAAATATTGAAAAAAAGTAATTTAATGAAAGAAATATTACTGCAATTAAGTACAATTTTTATTGCTTCACATTCAAATTCTAAAAATAAGAACACATTTTTAATATAAAACATATGAATAGGAAAATCTTTGTTTCATATATATATATATATATATATATAACAATTATTGCTTTTCGAGTTAGTGTGAGTGCTTTTCAGAACTTTGAAAATCCCAAAATGAAAGCCGAAAGAGACTTATCTCCTGAAAAAACTGATGAATCATTTGCTGTATGACGTTGGTTTGATTCTCAATCATTCTTCTCATCACCCATCACCATATGCAGCTAGTCGATTATTTCCTTCTCTTGTCCTTTAGATGCTACTTAGGGATCAATTAAAAGATTGATTGCCTAGGTGTTAATCTAAATCTTGAATGGCAAACATAATAATTCAATAATTATCTCTTTTCAGAGCTACTTAAAATGTAGGAGATTATCTTTATTATTATATATTGATAATAATCTTTTTTAAGTTTTTAGTGGTTTGATAAGAAATAATGTTTAATTGACTCGGAAAAAAAGATAACTATTGAATTGTTACTGTTGTTATTATTATTATGAGAAATAATGTCGAAGACCTTTTCTTTTATATTTAATTCTATAACTTATAAAGTACATAATTGATAATGAAATAAAAATATTATTAGTTAAAATCATATTATTTATAAATTAATTGGTAATTTAACAAGCTTCTAGTGTATTACAAATATAAATATTTATAAAGCACTCAACTCATAAAGACAAGAATTTTGAATAAGTAGCCATTGTTTTTTTTTAATTACAAAGGGAAATTATACAATTAGCTTAAAGCTCGTGAGTACAAAACTCCTTGCGTATCTTTGCGGAGTAGCTCCTGGACGCCTAGGGGGGCTCCTGGAGGATATGGAGGCCTGGACGAAAAAGCTCGGCAAGGGCTGCCAAGTCGTCGGCGCATTGATTGCCTTTCCGGAAGATATGCTGGAAGTAAACCTCCCAGTCCTGAAGGGTAAGCTCTAGAATACTTGGCACCAAAAAAAGATCCTCAGTGAGAGCAAAATTTGGATCTGAAAGAATATTAATGACCTCTAGGGAGTCTACTTCAGCGACTACCCTGCGATAACCCAGATCTCAGGCCAGTGAAAGACCGGAGAACACATCGCACAACTCCGCCATAAAAGGTGAGCCCCTGCCGAGGTTATGTTGAAACCCCCCACACCAATTGCCATGACAATCACGGATTAATCCACCCGCAGTCGCCTGAGGGGATCTACGCTTCACTGCGCCATCAGAATTGACCTTAACCCAACCCTTCGGGGGTTTAGTCCAGCCCACTAGGATGCCTACAGGAGCTTCCGTAGTGGGGAACACACTGTTTTACAACACACGGGCTCGCCGAATCCAATCCACGTAGTCCAAGGTGACACGGTGGCCCTCATCAGGCCAAACAATAGGCTACTATTACGCCACTTCCAGAAGAACCAGCAGGCGACCCCAAAAATAGTGGCCCACGCAGTCTGTTGCTCCAAATCAGGCCTACTCAGATTAATAGTCAACCACTCCTCTGATGAGTGCTCAAAAAAACCTGAATCGCGCACCGCGCTGGGGAAGTGACGCCAAAAAGCGGATGCCCGCGGATAGTCCCGCAACACATGGATCGTAGTCTCAGTATGGTCACAGACGGGACACCTCGCATCAAGGGCAATATGGCGCGCCACTCGTTGATGATTTGTGAGAAGTTTATGGTTGGCGACTAACCAAAAAAACGACTGGATCCGTTGCGGGCCTGCCCATTTTCAAATAATTTCCCACAGCTTATTGCGGGTCACCCGGGGACGGGCCT
>JANIJH010000006.1:70923971-70950139 GCA_024520975.1 Erythroxylum areolatum | reverse complement strand
AGCTTTGACCTGTTGTGACTAGTCCGATGGCCTCCAAGAGCTTGGAACGATGGAAACTTACGATTACAGGTCTTGCATTCGAAGGTCTCAGTCTTCAAGAACTTTATGGGTTTGTGTTCTGGTGTTTGTGAGAGTAGAATCAGACACTTTGCAAACTCTAAGCTTTCCATTTCACCATTTTCTCTAACTCTCTTCATGGCTGGTTTTGGTAGACGACAAGGTGCGAGTTGAAATGTTTAGTGGAAGTGAGTAGATTACGTTAGGAATTGGGTACTTATAAGTGGATCGAGCTTTGAACTTGGAATGGTCTCCGTTGACTGTCGCCAAACTACGGCTAAGGAACTACACCATTTCCGAAGCTTTATTAAGAATCCAAGGAAAACACATAATACATGCTTGCTTGTGTGACAAGGACAGAAGCATCCAGGTGAGTTCCAATTTCCTATACTAAGATGATAAGGTTGAATACTTCTATGGTAAGAACTAAGCAGCTTCTTTCAGACTTTCCACGTGTGAAGTTAAGAAAAGAAGGAGATTACGTTTGTGCGTGCGTGCGTGCGTGTGCCTGAAGCTAAGAGTTACCTTCTTCGAAGCTTCAAGGTTTCAAAACAAGAACGTTCCGAAGAAGTGTAAAAACGCGCGCCTTTTCTGATGGTTTTTGACCTTTTCATTTATCTCTTTTTAAAATTATTGTAATTTTTTTATATTATTTGTTATTAGATTATTACCTATTTTATGTAACATAATAATGCAGTTTTGATTTTAAAAATACACTGTCAAATTCCATAAAATTAATCTATTATGTAGACATTCAATATTCTTTTTTTAAAATTATGTTAATATAAGAAAATAGTTGTATTCAAAATAAAAACTTAATTTTTAAAAGTTAATTTAGTTTCATCATGGATTTAAATTCAATATTATATTATTTTGTAGATTAAATAATACAATAACTAAATAACAACTCATTAATTGCAACAACCACCCAGTAAAAAATAGAGCTAAAAACAGGCTTTAAGGAGATCCAGCATGTATAACCTTATTTCTAAGTTCTAATTAGTAGAAAGACTGTTTTTAAAATAACGGCTCATATGATAATTTGATCAAAGTGTTAAGGAATTAAATTATGATTTTAGAAGCATAGAAACAAATTGAAAAAATTAATTTACAAAACAACTCTTTTAATTAATATTTAAAAAATTAGATTAAAAATTGAACTATTAAAATAAAATATTAAAGTTTAACTTAGCACAAATAAAGATGGAAACTATTTTTATTTTGATTTTTATAGAACTAATTAATTAATTAACTATTTAATTGATTTTTAATAATAACAATTTCTTAAAATAAACTAAATAAAAAATTAACTGATTCAATCGATTCAATTTGATTTTTGAGTTTTGATTCTTAATATTCCTGTAATAGCTGGTCAACGTTTTCTGCTGACTTTTTCACCACGTCATGAACGCTTGAGCTTGCCCTTAATACATAACTAGAATCGTTGTTTACTCTTTATCTATAAAATGTCAAAATTAGATTGTAGAAAATGGTTATTCAATTCACATTCAGAACCACCTGGGTTGCTTGGTTAAGGTATATGAGAATAAATCAATGAGAATGAAATAAATGGTAATGGTTAGTTATTTATTATGATTGATTGAATAGTTTTTTCATACCTAAATTTTAGGTAATTGTCTATACCATCCATGTGTGGGAGGAATAGTTTTGATTCCTACCAATATAAATATTTTTAATTTTTAATTAAATCTAATTAAAATATAATTAATTAATTAAAATAATTAATCAAGATAAAATCTCATAAATTAATTAAAATATAATTAATTAATTAATTAAAATATAATAAATTAATTAAAAATATAACTAATTAATTAATTAATTAAAATATAATTAAGATGTTATTAATTAATTAAAATCTAATTAATTAATTATTTAATTACAATTTAAATAATTAAAATATTATTCATTAATTACTTAAAATATAACATTATTTGCATTATAGAGAGGAATGTAAATTATATTAAACTATGTTACTTGATTTTACTATAATAATGGATAGTGGATATTATAGTTGTGTCGATAAATTGCACAATATTTTGGATAATTAAACTATATTTTGAGGATATTATATAACTAATGATATGTTGATGCAAGAAAATACTTGAGTACTTTTTCTTTAAGAGCTATTAAAAAGGAAATACCGCAATATATTTTATTTTAAACATTATATTATTATAATTAGGGTGCATAAATTAAAAATAATCAATTCAAATATATTTAAAATTTGATATAAAACAAAATTTAACAAAATTTTATTTCTAAACATTTTTAACAAACTAATCACCATCATTAGAAATGGTAATCATTCATTCGTCTTAATCAACTATCATAATTATAATGATTATATCCATTCTCATTCCTCACTATATTTATTCTCGTTCTTATTCTCATTATCTTTTATGAACGAAGCTCCCCTGAATATTATATACGTGAACATGCGCAGAAGACACCTCTATAAGAGTTTTAAGATACACAAAAAAAAACCGACAATCAAAACCTTAATTATGTTAGTCAAGACGCGAGTCCTTTCTTATCAACAACAACTTAATGGTTAGAGATGTGTAGATAGTTGATCTTTCCACAGCGAGATTAACTCATAGGAGAACTTTAGAGTCACATATTGTTCAGCAGAAGTGAATTTTAGACTGTATTGTTCTAATTCGGATCCTTGAATTATAAGTTGATTTTATGTAAAATAAGGAAATTTATTATTTAATATACGAATTGATATACGAGTAATAATATTAAAAAAAAGGTGTTTCCTTCATTATCACCTAAAAAATTTTATTAACATAAAAAATTAATATAGAGAAATATAAATAGCATTTATATTTACACGAACACAAATGTTGGTCAAAAAGGGTACTGAGGTCTCTTAGTCTGACCTCTTCAACGTTGGAACCCATGTTCTTGTACTACTACTCGTTCTTATTCTCGTTGTCCTCTATGAACGAAGTGCTCCTTGAATATTATATATGTGAACATAGGCAAAAGACACCTCTATAAGAGTTTTAAGATACACAAAAAAACTGACAATCGAAACCTTAATTATGTTAGTCAAGACGTGAGCCCTTTCTTTTCTTTTTTTTTTATTATAAAGGGAAATTACACAATTAGCTTAAAGATCGTGAGTACAAAACTCCTTGCACATCTCTGCGGAGTAGCTCCTGGACGCCTAGGGGGGATCCTGGAGGATATGGAGGCGTGGGCGAAAAAGTCCGGCAAGGGCTGCCTAGTCGTCGACGCACTGATTGCCTTCTCGAAAGATATGCTGGAAGTGAACCTCCCAGTCCCGAAGGGTAAGCTCCCGAATACCTGGCACCAAAAAAACATCCTCAGTCAGAACAAAATTCGGATCTGAAAGAATATTAATGATCTCTAAGGAGTCTACTTCAGCGACTACCCTGCAATAACCCAGATCCCAGGCCAGCGAAAGGCCGGAGAACACACCCCACAGCTCTGCCATAAAAGGCGAGCCTCTGCCGAGGTTACGTTGAAACCCCCTCACACCAATTGCCATTACAATCACGGATTAAGCCACCCCGCAGTCGCCTGAGGGGATCCACGCTTCACTACGCCATCATAATTGACCTTAACTCAACTCTCCGGAGGTTTAGTCCAGCCCACCAGGGTGCCCACAGGAGCTTCCGTAGTGGGGAACATACTGTTTCCGAACGCATGGGCTCGTCAAATCCAGTCCACGTAGTCCAAGGTGATACGGTGACCCTCGTCAGGCCAAACAAATCCAGGCTCAAACAGGCTACTATTACACCACTTCCAGAGAAACCAGCAGACGATCCCAAAGAGAGTGGCCCATGCAGTCTGTTGCTCCAGATCAGGCCTGCTCAGATTAATAGTCAACCACTCCTCCGACGAGTGCTCAAAAAAACCCGAATCACGCATCGCGTTGGGGAAGTGACGTCAAAAAGCGGATGCCCGCGGACAGTCCTGCAACACATGGAGCGTAGTCTCAGTATGGCCACAGACAGGACACCTCGCATCAAGTGCAATATGACGCGTCACTCGCTGATAATTGGTCAGAAGTTTATGGTTGGCGACTAACCAAAGAAACGACCGGATCCGTTACAGGCCTGCCCATTGCCAAATAAGCTCCCACAACTTATTGTGGGCCACCCGGGGACGGGCCTCGATAACCTCATAAGCAGACGCAACAGTGAAACGCCCATGGGTGGTGGGGCCCCACCTCAAGACGTCCTCCCGTTCGGTCCCTACAGGAGGGCCCCGAGAAGCAAGCGCCATACAAACAGGCAACGAAAGGTACTGTTGAAAGTCCTCCCAACTCCAACCGTCCGTATCCTTCGTGAGGGAAGCTACGATAGCAAACTGAATGCTATCGGAGACCGGCGAGACAACAAGCTGGATAAGAGGTCCCCATCCGTCCAGCCATGTATCCATCCAAAAAAGGGCGCTTCTCCTATTGCCTAGCGTCCAAGATAGACCCTGACGAACAACGTGCCAGGTAGTCGAAAGTCCCCTCCATAAGCTAGAAGCCCCGGATCGGGATATGGTGAGAAGAATCGGGTGAGGGTCTAGTCGATATTTGGTCCGAAGGACCTGGACCCACAACGTATGAGGTTTTGTGAGAAGGTCCCAACTCAATTTAGCCAACAGCGCATCAATGGTAGATTGAATACGTTTGAGTCCCAGGTCGCCTTCAGCTTTAGGCTTGCAGACAGTCGCCCGGTTAACAAGGTGGACTTTCCGGGAAACCGGCAGACTAATTATTTGATGCTTTTTGACTAATTATGACTGTGTTATACCACAACCAGAAGAAAAAAGCTAAAAAGAAGAGATACATGTACTAGCAGGACTTATGATGGAGGCTAATGGGTTCTACTAGGTCAACAGAAGTGAAAAGTTGTTTCTTGTTCTGGTAAAGCCCCATATCGTCTGCCATGACGCCTGTGCTCTCTCGTCCACCATTTGATTGCTATCACACGGGAAAAGCAAAGATCCTCAATCACACTCCACCACAAGTGCGATCTGACGTCAGAAAGGGCGAGTTAGTTTCAGCTTTCAAGGCCACCTGGGCTGGAACCCTACAAAAAATCAGCCAAGTGGGTTATAGTTCTTTACCATTTTACCACTAGTCGTTTTTGGTAATGCTCCCGTTGCTATACTACACCCTTTTTGCCTTTTTTATGTTATATATAACAATAGTATCAATTGACAATCAGTGTTAACTCATGAGTTCTTGTCTTTTAATTTCGACATATGTTGGAGTGCTTTTGTTTCTAAAAATATAATTATAAATATAATAAATTATGATAACGATTCGCAATATAATTACAGAAAACAAAAATACAATTACGAAAAATATAATTATAATTTAATTAAATATTGATAATTTGACTGTACCACAACAGTACAGCAGCAATTTTACAGTTGAGGAAGGCAAATTCAAGTTTATGGTTGAGTTCCAAACTTGGATTGGTTAACATTTTAACTAGATAGAAATTAAACAATCTTTTTCTTGGTGATCAAACCACATGATCCCTTGATCAGAGAGATTAAACAAAGTCATTGAAACTGAAAATATGAGTTGTAACCCTTAAACCACTTGGTGGGTGACACATCAGAAAGAGCCGGGTGGGGAGGGTTGGTATTTTGGGAATAAGATCCTTTGTCCAATATTATCCTATCTTATTTTGTCTCATGAAATCTCAACCATTTATTTTGCGGGATCCACGCGGGGTCCACGTGGGTCCTACACAAGATTCACATAAATAAACAGCTGAGATTCATTGGACACAATAAGACATCATAATATTAGACAGAAAATTTGGACTCGGTACTTTGGAATGGAGTCCGCAAGTAGAGCGACTTTGGTTAAAGGGTGTTAATACAGTCAACAAGAATAACCTAATTTATATAGTTAGGGGCATTAGCTAGATCTTACAGAGCTTTTTGGATTATGTAATCGTAAAAAGGTCCATTAGGGACCAACTGGAAAGGAACACTCCCATGCTGATCTTTGGATCATAACCACAATTACAGTGCCACTACACATCACTACTTTAGACCCTATTGCTTCTTGGCTCTACTTTTTGCTTGCCTATATAAGTGTCTTCAAACCATCCCTTGTTTCTGCAAGACATTGGTTGATCAGTTTCTCTTAAGAACATTGCTTGAGAGATAAAGAGAGGGAGAGGGTCGATCCTCATTAACTTTGTAGATTGAGAATGGCTTTTTCATGGATGTTCGTTTTTGGTCTTCTAGGTAGATGCAGAGTCTCTCTTTGGTAGTTTCATGCATGCATGCACTTATACTTCTCCATTCTTTTATATACTGATTCAGATTATTTACTTTCCTTTTTCCTTCTGTTATTCTTGTTCTTTAGGCAACGTTATCTCCTGTATGGTCTGCCTTGCTCCTGTGTAAGTTTACATCTTACACGAACTTCTCTTTAACATTCTTCCTTATGAACTCACCAACTTACCAGCGATCGAATGCATTACAGGCCGACATTTTATGCGATTTACAAGAAGAAAACAAGCGAAGGATTTCAGTCTATTCCTTATGTGATTGCACTCTTTAGTGCTATGTTGTGGCTGTTCTATGCGATTTTCCAGAAAGATTGCACTCTTCTAATCACCATCAACTCATTCACCTTTTGCATGGAGATAATCTACATCACTATCTACCTTATCTATGGCACCAAGAAGGACAAGGTATTCAAAAAAACATCTCTTTTCTCCCACTTCTGGAAACTCTTTTAACAGTATCAGTAAACTGATTCAAAGTAATCCGTTTATATGCAGATTACCACCTTGAAGCTTGTCCTCTTGTTCAACGTTTTTGGATTCGGTTTGATCAGTATTTTAACTCTTTCCCTTACCCATGGAGAAAAGCGCGTAGAAGTTCTTGGGTGGATTAACATGATATTCTCCTTGTGTGTATTCGCTGCCCCTCTATGCATTTTGGTAAGAATGCCTCAAAATACCACAACTTAGCTACAAAGACTTCAGGTTGATAAGGTTTTAACCCTCTTAATTCGACAACTTTCTGCAGAGAAAAGTTATAAAAACCAAGAGCGTGGAGTTCATGCCATTTTATCTATCCTTCTTCCTTACTATGAGTGCAGTCATGTGGTTCTTCTTTGGATATCTAAAGAGAGACCCTTTTGTTGCTGTAAGTTCATACATAACTAAACACCATATGAAAAGTTTCGATTCAACTACTGTTTTTTTCATTAACATTTTTTATCCTTTTCATGCAGATTCCAAACATACTAGGCTTTGCGTTTGGTCTTGTGCAGATGGTACTTTATGTGATTTATAAGAATAGCCCCAAGAAAATTGTCGAGGAAACAGATCCAAAGCATCAACAACTATCAGAAGTACACATTGTGGACGTGGCCAAGGTTAGTTCGACAATCTGCTCCGACCTAAATGCGGTGGTTCCTCAGCTGAACGGTGATGGAAATGCAGTAGTACTTGTCGAAGATGAGAAGGAAACATGGAAGCCAAACAAGCAAGACATGGCGGTCTATGTCACTGTCACAGGTTGATGGGGCGTGTGGTTCTAATTTGCATGTAAAATTGTATAAGTGATATG
The DNA here is from genome assembly GCA_024520975.1 of Erythroxylum areolatum. Lineage (NCBI taxonomy): Eukaryota > Viridiplantae > Streptophyta > Magnoliopsida > Malpighiales > Erythroxylaceae > Erythroxylum > Erythroxylum areolatum. The sequence goes on along the minus strand of JANIJH010000006.1, from coordinate 70,942,483 downwards.
GTCTCTGTTTTATTACTTTTACGCGTAAAAGCTGCACGTCGTAAGCCTCTCTCAAGTTGTAGTGAAAAAGATTAATCAAAAGAGAGACAAGCTCTTCCTCTAAATCTGCATGTAGTTCATGTTTACTTTCGATTAAATAAGAATATTTATTTTGTATTTAACAATCATATGATCAACTTATATAGCTTTTTGCTTATAGCATGACAGTACGTAATCCTTCTGCCTTTGCTGTATCGTTTCACGTAATTGGTATCAAATGATTGCAAGTTCTTAGGTGATACCTAAGTATTGGTTTCATGCCATTTTATTATATTTATATAATGTTTCTTTATCATTAGTAACCTCACCAGACCTGCCATTGAAGCATCGATCTAGAACTGAACACTCAACCCTATTATCATGCAATAACATAAATTTTACTTCAGTAATCATTATAACTTTGTTGAGTTTGGTAACATGAAATATAAATGTTTCATTTTTAGATAAATATTATCAATTTGTCATTCAGTATTATAACGAGTATTTTGATATTTTTTGTGATCAAATAGTGATAGTAAACATATAAAACCAATCAAATTAGCCTAACACAATAACTTAAGTTATCGTGGTGAGATGGTCATTTAACTTGACATCAAAGTCTTTGTGACCAAGTGATCGTGAGTTCAAATCCTACCGTTCACTTATTATACAACACAAAGTAGAGTGATTCTATGCAAATTTTAAGTTTTCACTTAAAGGGGTGTGTCAATGAATATATAAAACTAAATAAGTTGGCCTACTTATTATTCAGCACAAGATAAAGTGATCCTGTGCAAGTTTCAAGTTCAAAGGGTTTTTACTTAAGAAGCCCAAAGGATTTTCACTTAAGGAGGTGCTTTAATGAATATATAAAATCAATTAAGTTGGCCTACCTATCATTCAGCACAAGGTAGAGTGAGTCTGTGCAAATTTAAAGTCCAAAGGTTTTTCACTTGAGGGGTGTGTTAATGAAAATATAAAACCAATAATTAAGTTGGCCTAACACAATAGCTTAAGCTATTGTAGTGAAACGGTCGTTTAATATATAGATTTTTTTCCAAACTCAAATTTTAAAAACTATATAATAAATTATGAGAACAGATATATAATCAATAAATTTTTATTTTAAAAAATTATGTTTTTAGTTATTATTAAAAAATTCATTTTAATTTTTTTGTTTTATTATTTATGATATTAATAACTAACAATACCAGCTAACTATTAATCACATTATTTTTTTCATAAAATATATAATACACAATCAAGTGGCCTATTAGAAAAAGAAATAGAATTAATCTTAATAAAAAAGTACAGTTGAATTTGGGTAGAGTTTCTTCACTTTTTAATGATATCTTACTAAAACTTTTTCTGATCATGTGATGACAAAGACTGCTAATAATGTAAAGCTTTTAGATTGAAATATAACTATTGAACATACGTGTTATTAGATCACCGATGCTCGATGACACCAATCATATTCATGGTTCACAGACAAAGTTGTAGAAATGACATTGACACACGTTGTGAGCTATAAGAGTGCCACTTTAGTATATACTTGTTGCCTTTGTATGTCTCTCGATTAGCCATAAAGAGTAAAGAGTAGCGCACCACTGCGTCTTGTTATCTTCAGATCAAATGAATGATGTCATTGCTTACCATTTGCTTCCTATCTTTAAAGGACCTCATATAAAGCAAATTGCACGTATACAGGATGTTGATGATCATAATGAACACAGGGATATAGATGAATGGTTTATTTATAAAGAAATATTACCTTAATTTTTAGTTGAGATATGATATTAGCAATTATTTATAAACTTATTTGGGTCTTGTACAATTTTTAAAAAATTCACTCAAAAATCTATATATATAGTTAGTCATATTCAAATATTTAGGTCGGAATTCTCAAGTAGGCCCGAAAAGAGAAGTTGGAATGCCAACAAATATCTATTATTGAATTCATCTAAATTTACCTGATCCGGTAGGAATAGTTGAATCCAAAATTTTTCATTCTTTTTGTATCCGTAATAATGCAAAAAGAAGGTTGGATTCGAAGTTGTTAAAAAAATACTGGCATTGTATACATATAGATTTTTTAGTGAATTTCTTTTGAAATTGTACTATATATATATATATATATATATAGATAGATTTTTGAGTACTAGACCCAAATAAGTTAATAAATAATTGCTAATATAAGAATTTGTATACTTTTTAATTCATAAAATAATGTAAAAGTAAAAAAATAAAATTTAAAATGAAGTGATAAATTAAATAAAAAAATTGTTACTTATAAAATAATATATTTAAAAATTTTATTTTAAATCACTTGAGCATGTATTTAAAGTCAATAATAAAGATGAATTATTTTTTATATAACACAAATTACCGGTTTCTAAATAAACTTAATCACATCTTTAATTACTTCATTTTTTAATTAAATTAAACTATCAACTAATATGGAGAATTATCCATCTTCCTTAATTTGTTTGATAAAGTTAAATATGTGTAAAACTAATATGTACAGAAACAAGAATAATTATTAGACTAAACTGGTGCTTTGATTGATGACGGAGGGCAACAACATGTTAGATATGTTTTGACAAGTCGCTTGGGAGAATTGCACAAGGATTGCATGCTCCTCTACTCGCAAAACGTGTATCTCGAAGCACCACTGCAGCCCTCGTGTTCTTGTGCCTTCCCTTTCCAATTTGTATTATCAACATCAAGCTCTAGTCGTCCACATGATGCTATAAAAGTTTCTAAGAACACATGGATGATTGATTCATCATGCTTTACTTTTCAAAGTGATGATTTCCAATTTGATGAGAATGAGATTTGTTCTGCACGCAAGGTGTTAGGTCTGTATCAGAAAGCTCTCAAGTTCTTACCGTGTAATTTTTATCGAAAGGTTTGAGTATCGATAATTTTCTCATTTATAATTTTTAGTATTTTTTGAAAGTTTTTTAATTTAATTCTTAATATCAATAAAATTGAATAATCGCTGTAAAAAAATTTAAAAGTTCAATAAAATTGAATAATCACTGTATAAAAAATTAAAAAGTTGATTCAGATGATGTATTATATGTTAAAGTGGTAATTATATTATTTGAGTGTATTAAATTAATAGGTTTTATAAATCATCTTAATTAATTTATAAGACAGTTTTTAATTTTATAATGTAATATGTCAGTTAGGTGGAAGTCACATTAACTTCAAAACACCTAAAAGAGATTCTCAAATACTTTTGTATACATCATGTAGTACTAATTAAAACTTAAAGAGTGATTATATAAGCATTAAATGGTTTAGTTTAGTAATTATCAAATTTTTAATTGAACTTTTAAAATCTTAAATTATATAAATAAAATTAAAATTAATTAGTTAGATAATACATATTAATTAAAAAGGTAAGAAAATGTTGTGAACTACAATTGACTTTGGATTTTTGGGAAAATTAGGGTTTGTTTTTGCATGGGAGATGTAATCAATTGTCTTTTATCCTATAGATAACATTAGAAATTAAGGCCTAATCTGCAATTAGTTATCCAAATGATCAACTTCAGTGAGATCACCTAGCCAATCCTATCTATCATTTTTTAAAAAGGGTCATGCAAATCTTCTATCCAAAGAGAAAAAGCCATGACGTTGCACAACAAAAGGATGGAACTTTATACTTATATATAATTGATCTATTCTTTAATCCCATTTTATAGGGCACATTACTTGTAATGATATGTTTGAGGCGAGAGAAAGGAAAGAAAAGAAGAGATATATCTCCTTCTTTAGATCGTGGACACAGGTGAAGCTTACCAGCATATATAGTACGAGCCTTGTCGTTTTAGGACAAATAAGCTAATTAATCCTGGATCAACATGACAAATGTATGTTCATAGTATATATGTACCCCACATTTCTCTTTAGTTGACAGGAAGTTAGCTAAAAATGGAGGATATGTGTGCATGCTTGATGCCCTAGACTACTTTAATGGTCTTCTAGGGTTTCGCCAACTAGCAATGTTCCTCAATCTGAATGTTTCACCAACTGGGTCACAAAGTAGAGTAGCTATACAGGAACAGTTAGTTAACTGATAGGAGATGAGACAGTAAAAGGTGGCTTAGACAATTTCTTTGTTGAATCTTATCACTCGATGAGATGCTTTGCCATTCTCCACTAAGCCTCAGAATATAATCTCACAGTACAATCTAATTCTATCAGCTGTGTCACAACCGTTCGTCAGATACCTTCCTAAAACAAGAAAGCAAAGGCAATGTCCTGCTAAATCTCAATAGTGGAGTATATATAGATTCTTATTGTAATTGTCAATTGATTATAAAGTAAACCTGAATTTAATACCAAATATCCCCTCGATCATATTTCCCAATTACATGTGGGAATCATCCATTTCTTTATTTAAGTATTTAATAATAAATTTTGGGAACACTTAAATAATTTACAAATTATTGCTCCAAATAAGTTATTTAACAAGTTTAAAATTCAAACTCAAGTTCTTAACACTCTCTTATTTTTGTTTTATTTAGTTTTTGAATATTTTGATGCGAAAGTATGTGTACAAGCCCAATTATTTGGACAAAATTGAACTTGCAAATTTCTTTTTTTGTTTAATGCAAAATAATTTCTATTTTATTTCTCAACACTAATTAATAGGACTAACAAATTTACAATATAAAAGAGAAAAGTGTCCAACTTTTGAGAGGATAACCCCATCTCCCGTCATCCTTGGCACCAACTTGTTCATACTTTCGTGGCACGTAGTGTACCATAAAAGAAAGAAAGCAAACTCTATCCATAGTTTGCATACGGTCAATATAATTGTGGTCTTATTGCTAAACAAAAGATGGCAATAATTAATGTCATAGGTGTCTAAATAATGAGGGAACTTTTTGGTATCTCTAGTTTAGGGCACTTCAACCAAATCGCTTCCAACCCTTTTCAGAGAATACGTCGGGTGCCACTTAATTGCTAATATATAGAAACAGTTCTTGGTTGTGATCACAGCCCTTTCAAGTACTATACACTGATAATATTTGAACAAATATTCCTTTAGACGAGATTATATGGGGTTTGGCTATGTGGGAATTTTTCGTCATTAATTAGAGGAGCTTAGTTTTTGTTTGAGACAACCAGCACATACAGGCACTAGCAATGTTTAACATATATACTGTGTAGTTTTATCCTTGTATCCAATGGTATTGTTTGAATTCCTCTTTAGTAGATTACCCATTTGAATTATAATTTCCAAACTGAATGAAAATTTTAAAAACACAACTTTCTTCTTATTTATATTAATTATTTTCATTGAAGGGCTATAGACAAGTTAGGGCAAGGGCTGTCTATTTAAGAAAGTCAAAATCATCATATTCAGTATATAAGACTCTCCGTTTTGCAGAGGTTAATATACACAACCTTTCTTTGATATTTTCACGAAGTTGTTTTTATGACTTAAACCTATAACATTTGTGTCATAAAGGAGCAACTTTACATATTAATCATTTAGTAAATTTGGTTCGCAAAAGGGTAACCTCTTTGAGATTCATATTTTTAATGCATGCAGAGTATGACATCAGGAGATAACAAATAATTGCCTACTTTTTGTGCTTGCTTGCGTTAAGCTTTTCTCTTTTTAGTGCATATATTTATAAGCATTCTCATCCCTAGTTACAATCGTGATAACTTTAAAAAATGTTCAAGCAAATGTTTTATGCATATTAAGCTTTACATACATGGTTGCAGCATAGTTAATTTGTAAAAAAATTACATGGTCATCACAACATTAGGCATCAAACGAGTTTTTGTACAACTTTAACAAAAACAACCCATTAAAGACCAATCTTATACATAATTGGACATTGTTAGATGTCATGACAATCATTAAGTTAATTCATATGCTCCCCTGCAAATGGAACAACTACATTTAACCATAAAACACGTATTAAGTAAGCTAATGCTGCAAGTAACATCAATCGTATGAAAGAATCACAAGTTTATCTATTGAGTAATCCAGATTAGTTGCGCAACTTTTTGTCTCTAATCCAAATTAATTGTCGTAGCTTTCATCTCCATTGAGCTAGTGGCTGATGCAATGCTTATGCTCCATGGCATGATAGATGAAGAGGACCTGGACCACTTTTTAATACTTTATGATCAAAGCAAGCCGCTAATCAACACAAAAAGTGGATGTCAATCCTCTATAGATAATAAGTTTACTTTTAAAAATGTTGGTATCATCAGCATTTTAAAGATATTCGACATCCCATTGTACCGCATGGGCTAAACATATACATCTTTTCAATCAATCCTTCAAAACCAAAGCAAAAGTTGAGGTGCATATCTAACCAGGTCTTAGTTTCCAGCAAAACCAAGACTTCTTCTACGTTTAACAATTGGCATGAAAAAACCGTTTATATTTTCCCAGGAAGTATGGACCACTACGGATTCATCATAACTCTATCCTTCTTTCAAAATAAACAAAACATTCTCTTAAAAGTTCAACAATTGGCATGAGAAACGATTGACACATACATTCGATTGCAAAGACTTGCTTGATAATATCCGTACAGATTATACACATAAACTCACTTTGCAGGTATGAAAGGAAGTACATACTATTATTATATATAAACGTAATTTCAGTCTTCTGTTATAGGTTGAAGAAATATAAAAAACTGCTTTTTTTTTTGACAACAAGAAAAAGGGACAATAACATTATCATGAAAGTGTAAGGAAACTTTGGAAGCACAAACTTTTGATTTTAATAAGTGAATATGAATGGGGAAAAGGAAATAAGAGTTGGAAGAAGGTACAAACTATGATATGGTTGCCCAATTTGGATAAGGACATTTATAAACCCATCCAGGTCCAGAATATTGCACACAATGAAGCCATAAACCTTCTTCAAGCTCATCGTATCTACAAGAAACGAAAACAAAACTCAAAAGCAAGTATATGCACACATTTTACATGAAAACGCAACACGCATTCAGATAAAAGTTAACTGGAACCAACAATACCACGATTAAGGTGTAAGCAACTAATGAGATTATGGTAAAACAACCACCAATTTATTAATACAATTGTGCCCCCGCCTCTTTCCTCAAGCACTCTAAGCAGAAGATAAAATGACAGTAAGTGGACATGATGCAATTTGGAATGTTAACGTAGATATGGAAAGAAGCTATAAGGTAAGGAAATTGACTGTATACATGTTGTAGTAAGTGTTAATTTCAAATAAGAAGAAGAAAAAAAAGAGGCAACAATACCATGAATTTATATTTCCTACTTGGTCAGCAGGGAAGTATGAAATTTCATCTTTGGCAACAGCAACTAAAAATGTCAACTTGAGCAAGATTTCAAAAACTCCTTGGGTTATGGTTTATTAGAAACTGTACAAAGTTCACTCAATTGTGTTGCAATCTGTAAGTAATTTACTGCAGACTGCAGCCATTGTAGCATAATAGCATCATACATGTTACAGCACAAATCCACATTTATAGTCAGCACAAGTGAAACTTGACAAATATGCATCCTACCAAAAGTACCATCACAGGTTGAAGTCTCACCCTTTTGGAGCCAAATTTGGACAATTTGTGCACATTGGATCGATGCTGAAATCTTCCTCACAATTTTCTTCATGTTTACATGAATTATTTCCTGATGGAGGAGAATTGCTAGAATTGAAAGCAGCTCTATCAGCAGTCCTCCCATTAGTGGAGCGGTTCTGAACATGTTCAGAGAGATAAAGATTGTCGTTGGCTATTGGATGTCCCGAATACTGTAAATGAGCTCGAATCTAAGGGGGGCAAGAGAGAGAAACAGATTGAATAACACATGTTATAATTTCACCGTATCCATCAGTAAAATGGATGTCAACACTATCTCATTTATGAGTTTACATGAAAAGAAGAAAAAGGAGATGATTTAAACTGTGGCATGTAAATGTCAGATACCCAAAGATGATGGATCCTAAGTTAAGATATGACAAGGGAAAAAATGGGTAAATCTTCTTACTGAGAATGAATAAAGGTCATTGTTAACATAAAAGGCAAGAAGTTTAGCGAGAAGAAGAAAGATTGACCAATAAAGAAGAATCCATAAAATCAGTAGGCTTAAATTAAGCCATTTAACATGTTCGCGTTTTCAAGAAGAGCAACTGTATGTATCGAAAAATACAAAATGAGGAATTGCTCATGTCAAGAAAGGATGAAAACTCAACGAATACTAACAAGCTGGACTCATTTGTGTTCCAAAACAAAGAGGGTTTAGAAATATAGGAATTCATTATACTGGGATTCTGAATGAGCAGCTACTCTGCTGCTATAGCTCCTGCTCCCTCTTCGGCTAGCATGGTTTCTCATTTGCTTGTACGAGGCTTCAATTAGTCATTAACCATTTAGCCCTTGTATATTCCTCACGACTTCTACAATTTGGTACCACTACTCATCAAGAATACCCATAGTTCTTTCCCAAAGATAAAATTTATTTTAAAAGATAAGAGCCAATATTAGGAAAAGCAACAAAAACCAAAAAGAAATTTCAAATCAAGGCTTCTCCTTTCCATATGATGTAAGGGTTTCTACTGAAGCCCTTAAAATATGTATTTCTAACAGCAATTTCTTGTTCAGAAGTTCCCTTACTTGATGAGTTCGGCCAGTGATTGGTTTACATAACACGATGCTATGAGTTCCATTGGTTCTTATCCTAGTAAACTTTGTACAAGAAGGCTTCCCCTTCACAGAAGAATTGGCATCAGAGTCACTGACCTGAAGAAATTATACATTATAAGAATCAGTGTACTGCAATGAATCAACCGCCTGTAAAACTAGAAGTAAATAAACTGCTCAGCATTTTCAACCACCACAGGTATATAACTCATCAGCAGAACAGCGATTATAATGCAAAGTAACATCAGAGAATAGCAATGAGGATTATGGAAAGAAAAAGATCCCAAATTTGCAAGCCCACGTACAATCATGCAAGATTGACCCAAATTACACCGTGTGTTAACACAAAGAAGACTACTGATGAATAATTGAAAAAAAAAAACGCAAGTGAATATTATTCATCCAGAAAGAAGCCTTATCACCTGATATCCACCGTAGTACAAATGAATACTTCACAATGAACATATGATCAGAAGATCTACGACTTAGATGTTATTATGAAAGTGGAGGGATGCACTTTGAAGCAGCTATGGCTCCTGATAGATAGTAATCAACAAAGCCTCACCTCTGTCGTGCTTCTCCCTTCTCGAGCATTATAGTTTATGTTAACATCAACAACTTGCTGGCATAAAAATGAAAAAGTAGATGTTAAATAGATAAGAACCATTAACCAGCAAACATCAGCATAATTTTCAAACAACTGCACCTCAAGGATGAACATGGCCACATCCAATATTATGGGATTAGTTAAATACTTAGGTAAACAGCAGCTGCCAATTGGTGTATTTCAACACCAACCAATTATGAGAAACTTTACAGTGGATACAGTTATTAAACTCACCGCTTGTAAATGATACAAATTCTTACATTCAGAATCCATAGTCATCTCAATAATTCACAGAGTCCACAGGAGAGAACTGAGAAGTCATCAAATTAAATAACAAGAAATCATTTGATTAGACAAGGATTTACCTCATCCTCGGGAAAAATCCCAATAACTTTTGCAACATACTGTTTCTGCACAACCCCAGCTTCAATCTGCAATGACGAACAGGATTATGACAGCAGAGTCACAAACTCCTGTCAATATTTTGGATTACAATATCGATCTAATTTTTAAACATGAGTATCCATTCCAATGAACAACAATGATGAACAAAACAACAGACTCACCTGTTGCCTGAAAAGATCTGCTTTTGATGCATTTCTGGCCAAGATAAGAAGTCCTGAGACAAGACGATCCAGCCGATGTACCGCTATGATGGAGTTATGGGAGAGAAAACTGGAAATAGCAAAATCATATAGAAAAAGAGGGGGGGAAATCACAATGGCCAAGCACAAGAAACTATTTAAACTTTCATAGCCTTTTCCATGAACCACGTCTAGCTAGAATGCAATTACATAAATATTATTACGTTATATAATTTTTTTCCTTTTTATTTCAGAAAGAATGCGTGGATACGAAAGAGAGGCGCTAAATCATGTTCGGCCTGAAGGATTCCAACAACGGTATTCTTCCGATATTGACCACAAGGATGAACCTACAGAGCAATACCACATCAACTTAATAACAACCTAAAACGAAAAGTGGGAGACGATAGAAGTTCAATCACACAAAATACTCTTAGAACATTGACATTACAAACCAAACCTCGACACACAATGACCAAATTAGTGTTCCTTTATGAAATGGTTTTAACAATTAGCATGTAGGTATAACGAGTTCATTCATTAACAGAAAATGTCGAGTCATAGCACGCTTACGGGAACAGTGGGTGGCTTGAAAACAGTAACAACATCGTCTTCTTCTTGAAGAACGGAAACACCCAAATCCATAACCGGAGGTTCATGCCTACAACAACCTTATCGAAATCAATCAATCCATAAAAAAACTCATAAATCCAAGAAACCTCTAACTTACATTACAACCAAGTGAAATGATTAGGAAACCTGTGCAAGAAATGGCTAATCTTTTGGGAAGATTTAACAATGCAGGAAACTGGGACCATCTCTCCATCAACTTGTATGCGTCCACATTTTACTGCATTAACCTAAATCAACAACCCCCAGTTACGAAAATCAATGCACATTCTAAATAGAACACATAAACACAAACATTCACACGTACGTAGTAATCATAAGGTCGGCCTTTGAACTCTTCCGCGAACAAATCAACAATTGTCTTCCCCGCCCAACGATTCTTTACATGTGAGATGAACTCGAAGTAGTATGGTCTGACGTGGCGCCTCCCTGCATATTTCCCGCCAAAATAATCATTATTTTTTTTCCCCCTCTTCGAGATGCAATCTCCTAGCTTCAATTGAAATGAAAGAATAAACAACCATTTCGAAAGATGTAATCTTGTTTCTGAGGAGGATTGGCAGGTGTTTGCCACACAATCTCCATCTTCTCTTCCCCTTCTCCTTCTCCTTCTTCTTCTCTTGGTCTCTTCATTTTCTCGGGTTTAGGGTTTTGTTATGCTCAAGAAACCCCGCGATTTTCCTTTTTGACCAGAAAGCGACGAAACGAAACCTCAACCGTCGTCGTTTAGTTATCCGCTTTTTTTTTTTTTGGGGGTGGTGAAAGACGAAGAGGAAAACGATGTCGTACTGATAGTCCGAACACCTCGTTACTCTCTATAGAAGAGAACTAAAGCGGGGCTCCGAAAATCGCCTTCTTCTTGCTTCTTTGTTTAAGGTATGGATTTTATTTAATTGTTTAATTTTTTTTATCACTACTCAATTTCTTGCTTTTTTTGAAATGAAAATATAATAAATAAATAAATAAGAAATTATTGATCATTTCGATTGAGTTGAGTTTAGATCTGTTAATAACAACACAGGGGGGTTGGTTGGTTGGTTTCTGGAATTTATTGAGCTGGTTGTTGTTGATTCATTCGAAATCGGAGAGAGGTGTAATTGGGAGTAGCTGATTGGGTAGAAGGACAGAAGTTAAGGTCAACAGTCCAATGCCGGAGGAGGATTTGGTTGACATCAAGTTCAGGCTTTACGACGGCTCTGACATCGGCCCTTTTCGGTACTTGTCGGCCTCCACGGTCGACATGCTTAAGCAGCGAATTGTCTCCGATTGGCCCAAAGGTTGCCCCTTTTTGTCTTGTCTGAATACCTACTTCCGGAAAAACCGGGTCCCAATGTTTGATTTTGTTTAAGTAATTTCGGTTATTCTGAGAATTGGTGTCTTGTGTTTGAGTTTTCTATATCTGTGTTGTGGGTGTGATTTCGTTGGTTGGAACACTTAGAAGTGAGAATAATGGGTTATTTATACGTATAATCAAAACTCATTTCTTGTTATAGGATGGTGGTTCTATGCAAATTACAAACTTTGGCGAAAATTTGGAAAGTCTTAGAAAGGAATCAAGTAGCTTATCAATGACAATTTTGGAATTAGTGGTCACTCTGTATTATCTGTTTATATCATTTCAAAAGTTAAGTGCTTCTTTCAGAAACTTAGAGAATATATGTAATTTTGAGTTTGAATGGTTTATGTCGTTAGCTTTACTTTTTAGTAATATGATGCATCTGAGAATGCAATGCATTTATTACCTTCATGAAGTACTGAAAGATCATACTGGTTTGGACTAGAAGCTGCAGAAAGATATCTGATTCTTTGTGACCCCTTGTAATTTACATGCAATTTGGAAATAGAAAAGATTGTTTATGGATGCTTGCATTGTTGTGAAATTTTTGAGATGCCTGTTAAACGTTGCAATATGATGATGGATTCAAACTAAGATTGCTCGTCCAGACCTTGCACAGCCAGCTGCCAAGAATGATAAATTGTAGATTTCTCAATCTAAAACTGGCAATCTATCAGTATGAAATAGCCTGGCATTTGGAGGAGTTTCTGTCTATTTCTGTTGTTAGATTTTTTTTTCTCAATTTTCTTTTTGATTTTCTTATATAGGTAAAACCATTAATCCTAAGGCAGTGAATGAAATCAAACTGATATGTTCTGGTAAAATTTTGGATAACAACAAGACTGTTGGTCAGTGTAGAACACCCTTTGGCGAAGTTGCCGGGGGTATCATCATAATGCATGTTGTTGTACAGCCTTCTCCAGCGAAAACTAAAACAGGTATTTCCCATCTTAATCTTATATCCACACACATATGATATGTTACTCCATCATAATGGTTGTTCATTATTTTTATAGTGCGTTTCAATGTATTTAATGTGTCAGCTGAAAATTGGACTTGCAGGAGTTGTTTCTGTTATTTGTTGAGATGTTGAACTTTGGAACTTAATTTATTGAAGCTTTCCGTCAAAACTTTCTTATTCCACTTATTTCAATTAAGGTTGATGTCCGTTTGAGATTAGTTTTCTTTTTTGTGAACTAGTAGGCATTGTTTGTCATTGAAAGACATATTCCTGAGGGTTTCTGAACTCCAAAATGGTAACGCTTTTAATTGATGAAAATGTTATACTTGAATTTCATTTGTTGGCTCCAGACTATTTAGGTGACTGTTCCTTTTTTAAACTTTAATTTGAACTGTGTGGGGTCATTTGATTTTCTTATGGCCTGATCTACTTGTGTATCCAACAAGAGAAGCTTCTAATAACTAAGAGTAAAGCGTCCAGACTGGCCGATCATGTGTTTGTTTGGTAGAGAACTGACTGCCTTTCCACTAGTTAGGTAACATTCCATTAATGGAATCGCTCATTTTAACTTGATATTTGTAGTGAGATTTGGGATGGAATCAGTATGTTTGAAAATCTAGGGATAGAACACCATGAGCTGTATTATTCTAATATAAATTCTCTTTTTCTTCAAAAACTTCCTAATTGTGGGGCCAACAGTGGGTTAATTTGTCTTTGGTGAATGTTATAAAATTTGCTTTAGGAATGTCTAAATGATCTTACTTAACTGCTACTCAACTTCATATTCAAGCTATCTGTTTGTTGGCCTGTCTTCTCTCATCATGTTGAACCAAGGGTTGCCTTTCAGAATATTACCTTTTCGCACTGTTGTTAACTTAAGATCCTTAATCTGAATCTGCATAATTGGACTACTATTGTTTTGTGCTACAACACTTGAATGCTATGTATAGTTTTCCAAACAATGGTTTGATTGTTGTATCATCCATTTCTCATCATGCTTGTAGCTGGAATCTTTTTATGTAACAATCTTTTGGCTTTTCAACAGAAAAGAAGATTGACAAATCTCCCAAGAAAATTGTATGCTCTTGTTCCATACTGTGAAGGCAAATATGTTGATATTCAGTGAAATTGTCTACCGAGCATCGATGCTTTAAACACAGAAACTGATATCCTTTGGGCATCAATGTAGTTGTTGCAGTATTCATGTCTAGCCAAGTGCTTTAAGTTACCAAAAATGGTGTCTGTGTTGCTTCTTCCTTGTTCCATTTTCTCATATTCCTTTCCTCACTTTGTTATTTTAAGACCTCGAAAGATCTGTAGCATTTATAGAAATAATTGTCCTCTTCAAGCTTGCTATACATTTCAGAACAATTCCAGAAGATTTGCATTTCAAAGACTCGTATTCTTGCAAGTTTGAGGGTGGTCTACAAAAACTAAGGTTAATGCTAACTACCATCTCTAATGATTCTAATGCAAGTTCGGTATCCTTCGTTTGAAGCAAGACATCCTTAAAATCAATTTTGTTGTTGATGTTGGAGAATGTGTTCATATTCTTTAGAAGCAGTGCTTGAGTTTTACTTCGGGTTTGTGAACTTTTGGTAGTGCCAGGAAAGAAGGGAAAAAAGGAGAGGGAAATACTTTTGGTAGTGCCAGGAAAGAAGGGAAAAAAGGAGAGGAAATGGGACTTGGAGGGGCTCAGGAATCAGGATAGGTAGATAGTAAGTGTAACAGATTCAATTGAACATAAGTTCTCAAAGATACAAGGTAAAGGCTCTCCATAAAGGGAACTCGCTACAAACATTTGTCAGCTCACCTACCAAAAGAACAAGGGTGAAACTGGAGAAGGGGGAACTACAACAACATGGTAAACAAAGGCCCTAAATTCTCTGGAAAACTCTGTCCGCTGCTGATATTGTCTGTTCAATATCTTCGGCAGTATGAGCCAAACTTGTAAACCCGGCTTCAAACTGCGATGGAGCAAAATATACACCTTCCTCCAGCATTCCTCGATAGAACCTGGCAAACTTGGCGGCATCACTTTTCTTTGCATCAGAAAAGTTGTGAACAGGACCTTCCGTGAAGAAAAACCCAAACATCCCTGCTATATACCCACCACACATAGCATGACCAGCCTTCTTCCCAGCATCTAGAATGCCTTGAACAAGTCGGTTTGTAATCTTATCCAAGTACTCGTAACTTCCTGGTTTCTGCAATCGCTTTAGCGTGTGTATACCCGCTGTCATTGCCAAAGG
The DNA here is from genome assembly GCA_024520975.1 of Erythroxylum areolatum. Lineage (NCBI taxonomy): Eukaryota > Viridiplantae > Streptophyta > Magnoliopsida > Malpighiales > Erythroxylaceae > Erythroxylum > Erythroxylum areolatum. The sequence continues at coordinate 70,927,414 of JANIJH010000006.1, read as the reverse complement.
GTTCCCACTCAAAGTTCCTGCCTGGTACATGGGGCCTGCAGGGGCAACCATCTCCATGATTTCTCTCCTCCCTCCATATGCACCAACTGGCAGGCCACCACCAATAATCTTCCCAAGGGTTGTGAGGTCTGGAGTTATACCAAAATACTCCTGAGCTCCTCCATATGACAGACGGAATCCAGTCATGACTTCATCAAAGATTAGAAGAGCATTATTTTCTTTTGTGATCCTGGAAAGGGCATGAAGAAAGTCTGATTTTGGAGGAATGAAGCCAGAGTTTCCTACAACAGGCTCAAGAATTAGTGCCGCAATTCCTCCTTTATTCGTCTCAAAAAGATTTTCAATGGCTTCAATATCGTTGTAGGGGGCCGTTAGAGTTTCATAGGTTGCTCCTTGGGGCACACCAGGAGAGTCAGGGAGCCCCAGTGTTGCAACACCACTGCCTGCTTTGACAAGGAATGGATCAGCATGGCCATGGTAACAACCCTCAAACTTGATAATCTTCTCTTTTCCAGTAAAGGCACGGGCCAGTCGAAGCACACCCATGCAAGCTTCTGTTCCTGAATTCACAAATCGCACCATCTCTATGCTTGGAACTGCTTTAATCACCATCTCTGCCAGAATATTCTCCAGGGGACAAGGAGCACCAAAGCTGGTCCCTCTCTTCATTGTTTCAGCCAAGGCTGCAAGCACCTGCTAGTAATGTTAGTCCAATTGATTTGGCAATGAGCATCAAATGTATGATACTAATCTCCTAAGTACGTTCACAGAATCCCAACCCAATCTATTCAAATGATGAACTGCCCACAAAAAAGAAGGCAGTGAAGAAGAGTAAAACCTCATCATCTGCATGACCTATAATCGCCGGACCCCACGAACCAACATAATCAATGTACTCATTCCCGTCTACATCCCACATGTGAGAGCCCTTGACAGAATCCATGACAATAGGTTGTCCGCCGACAGATTTAAAAGCACGTACAGGTGAATTCACACCTCCTGGCATCAATTCCTGCAAAAGAAAGGCAAATCTCTAGGTCTTTGTTATATATGACAGTGAAGCCGCTAGCAATATATAAGGAACCAATTTCCACACTGGAAGCTGAACTCTGCTTATTCATAAAAAAAGATGCAACTCAACAACCCTGGCTCAAAAATGTGAAACAACTCAACTGCTATATGAACAGATGCTAAATCTCAATGCCCATTTCACAGAAGCATTGCAGATAATGATTCTATCAGAACATTAAAATTTGCCCAGTTCAAGGCTTCGAGAGTTCAAATATTACGCTGAATTATACAACGCCCTTATCAGCAACCCTTAATATAAAACATTAAACAACACAATCCCATTTCAGATTCCAGAAATGAAGACTAAAGACTAGAATTCAGTTTTAATTCTTCAATTCCAAGCATACAAACAAAAAGGGAAAATTTAGGCATACCTTAGCAGCATTGAAAATTTCCTCAGACTTTTGGAGAGTGAAGCTCTTCTTCTTCTCCTCTTCAACTGAAACGGTCATTTTGACATAATATCGAGACGATCTAGATGGGGAGGTTTTACTCTGAAGAAGCTTGCTAGTAGAGCACGAAAGACCTATCCCAACGCCAACCCCTGTAAACGTAGCAGCCATGGCGGCTTTGATTCTTTTTGGGTATGCGATTCAAAACTTTGGGATTGGATTTCCCGTATTCTGTCTCAGAAGTTTTCACAAGGTGGAGTAGTGCTTGGTCATATAGAAGAAGATAAAGAGATAGTAGGAGCAGCCAATTTTATTATAATATATCACATGGAAACCGACCCTACCACCGATCCATCGCCATTTGCAGATGTAACGAGTTTGGGTCTATTAGTCCAAAACTGGGCTGAATGTGTTTGCTGAGATACAACATTTTAGGGTGTATTCAAGCCTAGAGGAAAAACGACTTATTCTTAATATTTTATATTTCTTTACTTGAGTTATAGAAAATGAAAGCTTGGAATGTGAAGTTTTTTTAATACCTAATTTAAATGTACCAAATGAATACATTTTTAAAATAAAGAAAAGACATATATATATATATATGAAGGAATGCATTTAAAGAGTTTGGATAATTAAAAGACCAAAATAAAAAATTCATTGAATTGAAAGAGTGTATTTATGTTTGTACTCGTACGCATAATCACAAGATGATTTGAAGAATTATTTAATTTATTGCAGATAATTGTTAGTCAGTTAGGATCGAGTAAGACAAGAAGTTTAAGATTTAAATGATTTTATTGATATTAGACGATCATAAAATTGATTAAAGATTAAAAAATTAAAAAATTTAAAATATAATTAAAAGATACTGTTCTTATTTATCAATGAATTTAAATTTTAATTAAAAATATTATTAAATAAAAATTAATCGATTTATTTTATTTTATAAAAACATATTAATTTACAAAAATTAATTGATTAATTGATCAGTTTTTAATAACAATAATTATTAAAATAAATTAACCCGGAAAGTTAAAAATTGAACTAAAAGATTAAACTTTTTAAAACTTTTATCGTTAAACCGGTCAAACCGGTTTGGTTTTTTAGTATTGGTTAGGATGTTAGCTTCATGAATAAATACTTTGTTTTAACTGATTTTCAATTGACAAATTGCGAGATTCTTTTGTTCAAATATAAATCTCAAATCAAATTAAGGTGAGATAAAATGTTTAAATACGCTAAATAGTATACTTAAAGATCTAAGCCCATCTTAATTCTTAAAGTTGAGAATGAGAATTGGATGAGGTATCAAAAGGAAAACATTAAAAGGACTATGAAGATAGATTAAACCAACCTTCTAATAATACAATAAAATATGTTTTAAAATTAAAGAATTATTTAATTTTATAATATTAACAAAAATATAAATTATATTAATAAGATAATTAAATTTTAAATATGTTATAAATAAACGACCATTAACTTTATCTGTTATAATTAAGTAAGCCTTATTTTATATTTAAAAACATAAATTATAATAAATTTAAAATATACTATAATATAATCATATTTTAAAAATCATTATCTCGTATATTAATCAATGATTAAAAAACTCAATCGGTTTGGCTAATCCAACCACAAAATCTTTGAACCATTCAACTTTTCGATTTGATTTACTTTCATAACTCCTGTTGTTTAAAACTGATTAGTTTATTAATTAATCAGTTAATTTTCGTAAATTATAAATTCCTATAGACCAAAATTGATTAATTAATTTTAATTTAATAATCCCTTTTTAAATTAATCTTTAAATTATTAAAAAATACCAGTAATCTCTTTTAATTATATTTTAAATTCTTTAATTTTATTTCATCTTTAACAATTTTATGATAATTTAATACTAATTTAATATTGAAGGTGAAAATTGGTTGATAAGTGACAACAAAATACAACCAAATGATAAGTACAACTATTATCCTC
>JANIJH010000006.1:70893522-70904874 GCA_024520975.1 Erythroxylum areolatum | reverse complement strand
GAACACAAAAACCAAACAATAAAAGAAAAATTAAGGTTTATTGGAAAATGAAATCAGTAACAGTAAATTCCACTAAATGAAAGAAAATGACAAATTGCCAATTAGAGAGGACACTATGCTCCTATTCTCGACAAGGGCCGCTAAAATTCTATTCTAACCGATTCTGTTTCTCCTCCTGTAGTTTAAGGATTTCCTCACTCACACAATAAGCAACTAATAATAAGTTGACATTGGGTGCCATCTTCTCCTCCTAGAGGATGTGTCGAGGATCGAGATCCCTCGCCTTATTATATAATTTCCATATTTTCCCATTTATATATAAAAAAAGTTGACATTTGGACAAGGCATATTTCTTAGCACCCCTCCTAGAATAAGTAGTATAAATTGGAGGCCTATCACACCCTAACACATCTATTTGCCTCAGCCGAAATGCCATCTAATTGCCACTGAATTATTGCAAAGGATTCTCCAATCCGATCCAAATATGGAGCAACCAACGTCGGTTTTATCTTTTGAAATAAGGCTCAAGCCATGCTCTAGGTTAGCAAGCCTTTCTCGAATAGCTTCTATGTTTTGCCCACGCACCGTTTGCATAACAAATGATTTCTAACCTTGCTTTTATACCAATTCTTATAAGGTTCAAGTTAAGGCTAAGCAATGCACCAAACATTTATTGTAATGAAACAAAGTTCCTAACTTGTGTTCTTAGGGACAAGTCATCAAACACACGGTAGTGTTGATTGTTGATTTATCAAACACTCACGTGTGTGGTTGTTTACTTAAAAGTTTTGATAACAAAACCGTGAATAAGCCCATAGATAAATAAAAGTAGCTCTTTCATTCGTATAGAAGATTGATACAATAAGTGCGAGGATTTGGGGAGGTTCTGATTTGGCCAAGTTCTCTACATAGGAAGAACGGAAATGTTATGGGGCCGACTTTGTTATTGTACTCGGAAGTTGGCTGTCTGTCTGAAATTGAATGGGAGGGAGATGCATCAAAGAAAAGAAAAAAAAAGAGCTGGGCAACTTCTAGCACACAACTCGCTCACTCGTCCTGAATGTTTCTGTTTCTCTAACAACTCAAAAGAGTCATCTTTATAGAAATGAAAGGATCAACATTTTTTATAATTAAATCACTACAGCATTTCTTGGTAGCAAAAACTTATATTAGGAAACTGGAAGTTGTAGGCAAGGCAATTCAAAATATCATCCCTGTACAGCTCACATTGTAAACTTTATGTCCTACCAAGATGCGTTGAAACGAACGCAGAACACTGTCAGTGGTTCCCCTGAAGTGCATCGGCAAAATGAAGAACCTCCAGGATTAGCAAGTGGATTTATATACATAAGCCTGTCTTTAATCTTTCAAGTTAGAAGACTTCATCTTTTCAGTAGCCTACCCTTGTCTTCGAGCTCCTGAATGGTATTATATGCATCCTACAGGAAAAGAAACAGCAACATTTCAGTCACCATTTCTGCCAGAAAGCCAAAATTAAAAACAAAAATGGCAGTTCATTTAGGGAGCAAAAACCTTTAGCTTCTTTCTTAAATTCTCCTCCTCCTTGTCCCGTCTCTCCCTTTCCTCTGAGAATATATCAATCAGACTCTCTTGCTCCTTGTTCAATTCTTCAGCTTTTTCTTGTGCCTCTTGTAGCTGGATCAAAAGAAAAAAAAAGCAAATTTAGATAAAAAGGAAGAAACAAAAGCTTATGCTCAGTCCCACTTTTCTTGGAGGGGGAAGAGGGCAAATTCTTGCTACGGTAAACAAGTCTGAATTTCAATAAATTTGAAACTTAAATATCAACAACTATGCATGAAAAAGCTTGATGTATGTAAAAATATATCAAGCATACATAGATTTGGAATGGTCATTAGTTATGCAAAAAATTCAAGCTTTTACAAGTCAAATACCTTTCTCTCAAGTGTTTTACAGTTCTCGCACTGTAAGACATTTGGCAATTTCTCAGGAATCCCTTCCTTTTTTTTCAACCTACAGGCAAACAGAATTATTGAAGACTGAAAGTGGAGAACATTAACTGAATGAATAGAAAATTTAATCACCTTTCCTTCAGATCACGGTTCTCTTGTTTCAATTGTTCAATAATATGATCAGATTTGGCAACATCATGCTCTTTGTCATCAAATTCATCTACCTGTCAAATGAAATTATTCTTTTTGACACAAGTACATGAGGTCACGCTATTAAATGACGAAAAACTCAATGGTTTTTATAATTGGATGACATTATAATACTCCGATAATTCCCTTGGATGATATTATAAAGATCATCATACCACCTCAGAGGACCCAAGTGCACCATATCTGAAAGAGCATGAAAATGGCACTAAACTGACTAATTCTAGCGAGAAATTTTTACAAATGTGTACCAACCTTTGACTGTGAATGTCTGAGAGCTCGGTCAGTTCTTTTTCCTCCTGAAATGCTATCTTGCTGAGATCTACTATCTTCCAAGCATGAAGACAACCTAGTTTTACGTAGTCTATTACTCTCAATGGGTTTCTTTTCCTGAGAAGCCTTCAAAGTGCTACCATTTGCTTGTCTTCCAGGAGAAGTGTTGTGTGTATCATTATCACTGCCATCTGCAGCAGATGGTGAGGAAAGTTCATAAGACTTGGTTCCTTTAGATGAAGGTGTTGTCTTTGCTTTATTGTTCCCCTTGCCAGAGTTGAGAGAAGATATCTTCCCACTCATTGTTTTGTGCGTCTTGGATTGGGATGATGTGTGTGGATGATATTCAGGAGATACTCCTGCATAAGCCATGAAAATTTTTGAGAACTGTGTAAAGGTTCATTAGAAAACATTGACGACCACTTGTATGAGTAACAAAACAGGATATTTCATGCGAGATGAAAATCAGAATACTTGAAGATTCTGGAATATACCTTTGTCTGAAGAATCCTGCCACTGTTTCTTGTTTCTCCTTGGAGCATAGCCAATTTTGTGACAGTAAGAAGACCTGATTAAGTGGGGATTTATAAAAATTACAATTTGGACATTTAAATGAATCAAGTTCCTAAGAGTAATGTACGCCTCAATAGCAATTAATACTAGCACAAGATCTAGAGAAAAAGCAACCAAACCAGTAAGTCTTTTGCATTTGTATTAGACGAGTTTCAAGCCTTGCAAGAACTGTTGTGCGTTCAAAACCCTGCTTATCATGAGCTGGTTCAACAAAATTGGCTTCCAACACACCTACCAGCAAAGACAAAATATATCATAAACACATAAGGGTTTTGTTAAGATGCAAGGAGATTTCAAAAAGAAAAGTACCTATAACTCCACGGCCATCACTTCCTGCAGCATTCCAAAGCCTCCAAAATGGCTGTAAAAAACAAGTGGTTCATTAAATTTTTATAAAATTAGCTAATAAATTTATATAGACAACCACAATGACCTACGGAATCCTAAATATATTTGTTTTAGAAAACAAGTTTTGTGAAACGAAAGGGAGCTATTAAAAAAACCGCTACTACAAAACAATCAAACCTTAATGAGACGATTTTTATGATAAACATTGAACCCCTGAACATCAATATGGTGTTTCGCATCCTTCACAAACCCAATAGTTACAACTGCAGCCATCTGAAAATATGGAGACAGAAATATTCAGAAATATATTCGAAAGAGCGAAGATGAGAAGACAACAGCTGTAGTGAATTACATTTGCGTCCTTTGGAACCCCATCGGCACCAGGTTGTGGTCGGTAGGTTATCTCCTGAGACAGCATCATATCATTTACTATATTGTGGTGCTCCACATCTTTTTTACGAAGAATAATTCGAAATCCAGGAGGAAGTCTCAGATAGAGAATAGAGGCATAACTCTGTCAGCAACAAGGATCAAAAAATCATCATAAGGTCATGTGCCCAAGATAAAGACGATGCGATGAGCTTGGTAATCCAAGTTATGGAAAGCAAGTGAGCAAGAATACTTGCCCTTAGTGAGTGCCTGTAGGTAAGGAAGTGCTTTGAATTGGGAAACTCTGCAGCCATCTGTATTTTCCTCTCATCTCGGTTGACGCCTCTAAGTTGGATATCCTTCCGCATCATACAACAAGCATTAAAGAAACCCTCAATATGAAGAGCTTGTATTGTTTATTACAAAATTGAACAAATTATAAAGGACAGTCATTGAATATGTACATGATCATCAGCACTGAAATCAAGTTCCAATAATCCTTCATCATCCTCCCAAAGATTGTATATTATTATACGTGTCCCATGATCTGACATCAGATTGAACTATAAGATGCAAAAAATAACAGGTTAATCACAAATCACAAAATTACTACTTAAAGACATAAGCTATCATGTAACCTTTGTTGCAAAATGAGGAACAAATTGATGGCCGTTAGTAACGTACATGGACTGATAGACATGAAGTCACACACAAGATATAACTCGCATATTCAATTTTATGATCGTATTCCAGGCTGACAACATCCTTATGCAATCAGGGAATAGGAATAAAAGGTTGAAACTGTGTAGGGAGTATCTACACACTTCTTTTCAACAAGCCACATGGAAAGAAGTTAGTATGAAACAGTTGCATGGCCAGCATAATTATTTCTACACGAGGAAATTTCCACTATTTTATTCTTCCAGTACAACCACTAAATCAGTGTCTGGACTAGCTATTTGATCATCTATGCGTTGACTAAATTCAAACTCCATGCTTAGTCTAATGACTGGAAAGTAAGATATCACGAGGAATGTTAATCTGATTAACATTAATCCAACATTTTGTTGCTCAATTCCACAAATTCCAACATTGTATGATGATGTCAAAGGCCACAGACTTGCTGAATACTCTAAGCATCAACCTTTACGTGCATGAAGGTAGTCAGAAATTTAACAGAAGCAATGATGCCATAAAAGCATGATCATTAGTCATCAAGTTGCATTTATAACAAGAAGAAGAAGATATGCAGCTATTTCAGGGTTTCATTGTAGCCATTTAAGTGCGAAGAATCACCTGGCAAAGAAGGTCAGCCTCACTATAAAATGGAGACCATTGAACTATTGTTTCTACATTTCTATTCCAATCATCAGCAGAAAGTCGCAACATTTTGTTCCATCCCCTCCCTTCTTTCTCATAGTCGAGCTTTTCATATAAATTTCAACAAGCAAAAGATTAGAAAGACAGGACATTAATATAAGTCTGCAATAATAAGTTTTCAAAAAGTAAACATGGAATTCACATTTTATGTGGAACATTGGAAAACATCCAGTCTTACTTGTAAGCTAGATGGCCATGATCCAAAATGCGCCCATATACGTGGCAATGAATGACAGAATTACTTGAAGATGCCATGCAGCATAAATGAAACAATAAATGCATATGAGATAATTAAAGCTACAACGATGAAAGGATTACTAAAATGTTTTCAGAAACTATACTGCAATTAATGCCCCGTAATAATTAAAGCTACAACGATGAAAGGATTACTAAAATGTTTTCAGAAACTATACTGTAATTAATGCCCCGTAAGCAGAGGTCCTACAATTATTTTTCCAGTGAAAGAAAATGTGATTCACAGCTATAGTTTGTTACCAGTTTTCTATACCTCAAAATGTTAAAGCTGCTAAAGAAATGGAAAGAATGTGCATCAAGCATTGAAAATTTTGGCAAAAAGAGAGTTTTGTCCAAAAAAACTTCTTCTTTATAGACAGACCGACATGAATCAGAGCACATAGATTGATGATCATAAATTCTTTTGGTACTTATTAAATACATGGAGTATTACCATGGGAACCACAATATCCTCCTTCCCAGTGCTCCTCAGAAAAGTGTATGATAGCAACCCGATACTCTGCGTAGGCCTAAATTCAAAAGCAAGGCTATTAGTGGCATTCGGTTGATAAAAATAATAGAAAAGTCAATCAGGCATTTAACCACCTCCAATGTATTTTTTAAAAGGATCAAAGCTATAACAGAATTGCCTAATCATCAGACACAATGACCAGGATCAAAGCTATAATAGAAATGTCTCATTGATGGACCCAATGACGAAGTCATTGTGTCTTTCAGGTTCCTAGCACCTTATGGGTAATACTTCCTGTTGGCTAAGAAAGTGACAATGACAAGCACTTGTAATTATTAAGCAAACCGAGGAAAAAACCTTTTTCCATCTTTTCCACAACAACGTGAGAACACAATGACATCTGCTCCCAACCTCATGGTACTTGTTTTGAATCCATTGCCATCTGATGACAAGAGTGGACAAATAAAGAAACATGTAAAACAAGCAATAAAAGCTCAGAAAGAGTCACTCCACAGATATAGTTCTTTACACTGCCCAATGGTGTTAGCTTCTTTGCTTTTTGCAGAATACCCCAACGACATGCAATGCCGCATTTTATCTGGACCCATTCCACCCCCATTATCTGCAAAAAAAATAAAAAATAAATAATAGATCAGGCCGAATATAATTAATTGGAGAGCTGCTTGAAACCAGCACCAAAAGGATAGTATTATTGGCGTTAGGAATAGAAAATTCAAAATCTACAAAACTTCACCTTCAATCAACAACATTTTGCTACAATCCTTCTTACTAGTAATCATGTCGATATTGACATACGTAGCTCCATTGCACACCTGGCATCAAATTAATAAACCATCCTATAATGCAAAGAGAAACTTCACCAGCAAGATAACAAAAAGTTGTGTACCTCATCCAATGAGTTGTCTAAAAGTTCAGCAAAAGCTGCAAAATCAAAGCACCATATAGGTTAATGAACTAAAAACTCATAAGAAACAACGTCAAATATTTTGCTATCAAATTATACGATCAGAGAGGTAGACTAGAAATTTTTACCGCCAAGGGCCCATTTATGACTGGTTGCATTTGAATGCAGAAACTTGGGATGAACTCTCACATGATCCATGCCGCCTGTAGATTGTTAAAAACAAGAAAGTACGGTCATTGAACTTTGCAAAATAAGAAAACAACGATGCAAGACTTCAGATCTAGAAAACACACCGAATTACATAGAATGTGAATTTATAGAGAATGCTAAAAGCAAAAGAATAGGATTTCTTAAGGGAAAGTGGTAGAAGCTCGCATTACTAAGAAAGAAGGTCAAATCCTGGTAGATGTAAGTGGCGGGGGATTTGTATATAATTTTTACAACATAAAGCATTCCCAGTTCACATAAACCATGTAACAACATGCAAGACAAATGCGGGTTTGGATAGAAAATAGTTGCCAATTCTGGCATAACCTGACTAATGCGGAAGGAAAAAAAAACAACGACTCTTTTAATGCCCATGCAAACGGGAAGTTAGTTCTTGAGATATTGAATTTAACAATTAAAGTCTCAATTAAGCTTCACATGCAAAATATGGGGAAAGAAAAGATTTTTACCGGAATTTAAACCCCAATCACCAGAAGGAGCACCCTCGTAGTCACCAGCTTTCCAGAACTGCTTACAACTCTGACCCACCAAACTCACACTCCCATTTTCCAATGGCGGCGGCAATGGTGCCAGGAACCCCACCGGCAACACCACTCCCAGCTCGTCCAGTTTCCTTCTCTTCTTCTTCGAACCTCCTTCGCCAGAGAAAGAATCTTCGTCGAAGAAGCCGCCGACGATCTCGTCGGCATCGGAGTCCGAGTCTGAACTGCTGCTGCTACAGCTGCTATCACTAAGCTCAATAACTGAAAAATTGCCTTTCGCAGCGGCGCCGGTGTTGGTGCCGAGAACCGGTCGCGACATTCCCGATGCTTCGAGAACCTCTTCCTTAACTTTAACGTCCATAGCGCACTATCACAAAACAACAGAAACAGAATCGACGTATATAGCTTCCGAGATCTGAAGTACTGATCGGAATAACCAACCGTCGTCAGAGTAGGAGCCCGTCGGATTTCACCGTAACAAAATTTGTTTCTATCTGTCTCCTCTTGCCTTTTTCGCCCTTTCTTGTCAATGTCGGATATAAGTACGAAGCTGACGTGGTTCGAAGCATAAATAGAAGGAGGTTGGCGCGTGCAAGTCACGCTCAACGGCGCACTGCGCGAGGCCACTAGATTTTTGAGACGTGTCCTAATGGAACGTCGTGTCCTAAAGGAACGTGTGATTAAGTCTTAAATCGTGATTCTTTCTAAACGTTGCCGTCTCAATCACACAGAACCATGCCAAAAAATTGTGGATCCCACTTGTTTTAACATAATTTCGATTGAAGATAATTCACAATCACAAGCATAAACGAAGATGGTTAAATGTTCCTAGATCGATCACATTCTTGGTTATTATTATTTTGAATGCCACTTAATTATGGTGAAATTTACTGTTAGTATACTTGCACCAAAAGATAATTTTAATTAATTATCTTTTGGTGAAAGATGAATTAATTAAAAAGTATAACTAAATCCTTCAGTTTCAGTTAACTGATCTTTGAGTCATTCTTCTTCACAAAATACAAGAACTATACTTTTTGTAGAGTCTCTTTGTCGCTAATGTCCTCTTTTATTCCTGAAATATCAACGTTGCAATTTTGATGAGTTTTGTGAACTTAGTGATGTAATCATCCTCAATAATTTACTCAATTCATATCACATATCAACATATGTAAATACATAATTCACATATTTTCATTTAGCATATAGCATCACATATCCCATTTTTATTCAAATACATGACCACATTATATTTCAGTCAGTCAAACACATGAATAAAGTGTATATGCAAATGCTTGTGAGACTCACTTTCAATTTTTACGTTATTATGATTGAGTACCTAAACTATCCCATATCTATTGCGGATACTTAGCTCATTAAGATTGTCCCTTATCCGTTGGAGGTACAGGACTCATTATACAGAATGAGCCTTTGGCTTTTAATCACAATTTGAGCTTAAAGCTCATTTTCGGTGGCTACCTATGTCACAACTCTCATTATCTGATTATGCATTCATGTAATAGAATGCATCACTCATATTCAATCAATCATTCACAATTTAAATCACAATTATCATCGAACCTTGGTCCGGTATTTAACAATCATGTTGAGTAAAAACATAGTCAGTCCAAATTCACATTCAAAAGAACTTCAAATATCACAATCCCAATCACTTTTTTTATTGGACCTTTAGTGTTCGGAATCAACACAATCCAATTCACAATCATAAACAATTCATAACATAATTTAGACAACCAAATAATTAACTGAGACTGTCTAGGTTACTCACAAATCACTCCATAAAGCTATTGTCTTGAAGTCCTGGCAATATCTAGATGACGATGCTCTAAATGCTCCTCTATATCATGTAAAACACATTTACATATATCACAAATTTGCACAAATGTATAAGTATTCATTTATGCACATCTATGTATATGAAATATGTGCAATGCATGTTTAATGATAATATCGGGTATCTCATCATTATTCTTGTCACAATATCATTCATATATCAAAACTCACATAAGTTAATTTGCATTAAGGGTTTAGACCACAATATAAACAATTTGAAACTAATTTCATAACCCAATTGATCATTCCAGATTTAAAAAAAAAACCATACTTTGGGTCCACTTTGCATGATCATTTTGACAAGAAAAATGGAGTAATTTGGTAACACTTCCTCCTAAAAAATTGTTCTCCTATGTCTTAAGTTTCTAATGAAACCAAGATCATACAATTTGGTTCATTATTTTATGAGTTATGCTCAACATACTACAGACTAAGTACATTTAAAATTTTGGTTAGTGCATGATCATGCACTCAAAGTTATACAACTCATATCTCTCATGTCATTTGGAGGTTAGGAGAAGAAGTTATAATAAAATGAATGAAGGATGTTCAAAATAGTCTCCCTTCAGTCAGCCTTCGGTGCAACTCCTCTTCTCTTCTCCAAATTAACAAAACGCAGGTTTTTCTTCTTCTTTCATTTTTTTCCAGCTTTCAAACTCCTACCTTTTAAGACTAACACATCTTATGCATAAATCATCTTTTCTACTTCCATTTCAGCTCCAATCATTCACAATCATATCCAAAATCCCAGATTAAAACCTAAACATAAAAAAAGATCACCATTCATCCATTTCATCATTATTTTGCATTTTCATTTTCTATGCATTCTCCATTTTTTGCATCTTTATCACATTTTTAGTAGACTTTCTAACCCACTAATTATCACTGAAATTGCTTCTTCCTACCCCACTCATGCATGAATCTATTTCCAAACACTCAAACATCATCAAAAGTCATTCACGATATCATAAAGCTTAAAGCTTACCTTACTTGGTTCAGCTAAATTTTCAGCAGTGAGAGTCGACAAGAGATTTCGGTGGATGAAGGAAAACGTGAATAAAACTTACTTTGATGTAAGAATCAATAACCAAATACTCAACCATAAGCAATCAGTTGTTTCGGTGTTGGATGAACAAAGAGAGAGCCTGGGGATATGTGTTTTCGATGAAGAGTAACAAATGAGCTACAGTAATTTTTTTCATACCATAAACATGACCACGTGTAATAATAAAAACCTCTCCACATGTCACCATTGCATGCAAGCCATTTGTCATATATATATGCTGGCACATGTCACACATCCATTGGTCTCTTATTTCAATATTTTTTCTAGTCCAAAATACCCCAAAATTTTAAAATTGCTAAATTAATTTTAATACACGCCAATATAATTTTCAAGACCAATAAAAATCCACAATTCACATTTATAAACCAATTATACTCAAAAAATGACAATGAATGCATATACAATCATTTTAATGTGCAAAAATTAGTATTTACATGTATATGTATGCCATATTTTGCATAAGCATAAATGCACTTTATAATTTCTCAGTAATTTCTCATATACACTATTCTAGCCTTAACATGGATAATAGGATGTTACAGGTTCTGTCTCTAAGGGTTTTGAAATATGTCTTGAAGTTTAATACTAGTTGTTGTCACTGTTTGAGAACAGTCTGTATAATTTTGAGTATAACTTGCAGAACACTGAATCAAATTGTATGAACTTTAGTTTGTTAGAAACTTAAGACATATGGGAACATTTTTTTAGAAAAATGTAGTGCCTAATTATTTTATTTTCCTTGTCAAAATGGCCATACAAAATTGATCCAAAACCTATCCTGAGAAAATCTGGAAAACTAATGAAGGAATTGGATGGGAACTTTTGGATAACCAATCCCACGTTTGTGGAAAGCCATATACAATTATAGAAATTGTATGGCAGTAAAGAAAATGTTCTTTTGTGTGATTCTTGATCCAATTAAGGATAAGGCATTTAACTATGATGCATTTGGACTTGATTGGGGTTTAAAATGAACCTAATTTGATGTGAAAAAGTTGGTTAAATGTTTG
>JANIJH010000006.1:70878513-70891990 GCA_024520975.1 Erythroxylum areolatum | reverse complement strand
TTATGCATGAACATGCCGAGACTAGTTTACACACTCATAACCCGTCCCAAATTACTATTTTACCCTTCCCATCGGTGGTGGGATGTTACAATAATGCCATGCAAAATTCATGCAAAACCTAACCTTAAAGACCTAATTTACACACATTCAGGCATATTCACATACATTCATTCATAATCATGCAATTATATGAAAATTTCAAAAAAACATAAGCTAAACAAGTGAACAACAATTAATTTATCACAATTAACTAACAAATTATCCTAAAAAAAGTATGTACAAATGCCACCTATCAACCTCAATTATCATTTACAAAATTCTCATCATTGATAAGAGCTTCATCATCATCATCATCATCATTCAAACTCAATGCATCAAATGAGATTGAGAGAAATGTCATTTAGTAACATTAATTGAACGTTACTAAAATATTAATGTAACCTAACTCTGAAATTCAATTTAAATTAATTAAACTTTATTTAAATTAATAATTTAAAATAATTATATTAAATTATTAGGTTGAACCTTATCTAATTCGTTCAATTCAAATTTAAGAAATAAGTTAAATCATTATATAAGCAGCATTTAATTTTGATTTGTTATGTTCATGTTATATGTATTTAATTGTTAATTTTTAAATGAAATAATATTTTTTAAAAACTAAAAATAAAAAGAAATTTCAAAACTTTTAAAATTAAAAATATTCTAATATTAATGTCTTTTAACTAGAGATATGAATTTTGCATTGTACGTTTTGGCTAGAAGACGGTACAAAATCAATGTTTTGGGTACCAACTGTCAGTATCGGCAATTACCGAATTTTTCGTCTAATACTAGCCGGTATTGTAAACTTCAAATTTCTCAAGGACTAAATTGTAAAAAATAGAACCCACCATAAATTGCACGCCAAAGAACCCATCGCAAACTCCACGACATTTTCACCTTTCTCCTCTCTATGCATTTTCAATGTTCTCCCTCCCTCCAACATTTGCCGTCACTAGGCACCTACTGTTACCCCACCACCTGTGTCACCATACTACCGTCGGACTTGCCAATAAAAGAGATGAAGGTCGTGCTTCATGAAAGAAGAAAGAAGGAAGAGTTGAATCAGAGATGAAAGAAAAAGATGATAGCTTTCAACTATCAAAAGTGTTGGCAGCTTCCTTGCAAAAGTTTAGAGTTTGGAAAGTAGGGATCGTTCTCATAGGAAAATTTTAACGGTAAAGGTTAGCGAATTTAAAACTAAAATAAATAGGAGGGTTTGGTTCACGTAATTTAAGAAATTAGAAATAACAAAAATCTGAAATTAACAAAAGTAATTGGATCTAAAAATTTAATAAACAAACCTTGGTTTTAGGTCACCGATGTTATCACACTAAAATGAATTCTTGATATAAAATTCAATTCATCAATAAACATTCATTGGGGGATGTTTTCTCTTAAGTGTAAATGAATAGAAACATGTATTTTAAGCACTCTTATTAATCAACAACCTAGATACGATTGTAGGTTTAATTGAATAATAGCTTTAAGAACTAAGAAACCAATGAATAAGATAACACATGTACGATATGCATCTGATCAAGATGACAATCTTCTTAGAATTCCCTACTCTAACGTAAATAAGGTAATCTTAATTGCTACTTGTTATTAACAAAACTGAACGTCATATTTCATTAATTTAGTTATTAAACGAATCAATTCTTAGTTGCGCATCTAGAAATTAATCAATTCAATTAGAAAAGTAATTCGGAAGACATTCAATGTTCATCAACAAAACAAACTTTATTGAAACATCTCATGCATAATAGATGATAACAAGGTTCCCCTCAACCAAGAAAATAGATTTAGCTACTCATAACGAAAGTGAAAATCAAAGAAGTAGCCAATTGTAAAGTCTCTATCCCTGGCCTTTCTTAGAAATCCAAAAAATCCCTAGAGAAATACTGCAGAAATTGAAAACTAACTATGGCTGTCCAAAAAAGCAGAAGAAAATAATGCAGAAAACATAAACTACTCCTAAACTATGCTACCTAAAAGAACAAAAAAAAATTGTACAGAGAAAACGAAAACTATCCTAATGAAAAACTTGCAGAAAAGTGTAAAACTATCCTAACTCTAAAAGCTACGTGAATAGTAACTTTTCTCCCCTTTTATGCTTTTTCAATCCCTTTTCTCTATCTTTCCTTGATTTTCAACAGATAATGTATCCCCCAACTTTAGGTGGTCGATCCCCATTGATAAGATAGCAATCTAATCTTCAAAGATTATGAAAATCTCATATTTGAATTTGAAAACAGGTCTGCAGATTATTTTTGTCCTTGCACATGCCCACGCTTAGTCGCTGAATTTGCTATCAATATGAAATTTTCTAATTTTCTTTATTTCTTTTGCATCTTTTTGATTTAATTCCATTTCTAAAGTGTTGAAAATCACTTGAGAATAGTTAATAGACAATTCCATTAATTTTGGATAATAATTTCCACACATTAAAGAGAATTAAATAGAAAGTAAGCACAAAACGACAACTTAACAGGGTTCTCACTTTTCTTTTAAGCTAAAGGACAAAATAACCTTCTCTTCCTCACATATAATACACTTATTATTATTTTGAAAACATAAAGAGGTCCAACCAAATACAAAAGATGCAATCCAATATGATAAACATGGATTTTATGAATATCCAATCACATTTATATTAACACTTGGTTTTGGTTATACATATCAAATTAAAGCATATCTATATTACACTTGGTTTTTTTTGTTATATCCATCAAAATTAAAGTGAACATAAGAATATTTTTATTAGATTTTAAATTATTTAATAATTTTAATTAAATAATAATTTATTTATAACTATAATTTATGACTAATTAATTTTTTTATCTAAGGAATGAGAATACATCTCATTTATTTTAAGGACATTTAACAATAGAGTTCTATGACTAACCTTTAATAAGGTCTTTTGGTTTCAATTATAGATAATTATCATCTTTAATTCAATATTTATTTAATAAAAATAAATAAATTTTGTTATTTTAAATTTTAATATTATAATTTTTGAAAATAGGGTTGATATAAAATTATAATTATATATGATTTTTGAAAATAGGGTTGATATAAAATTATAAATTATACAATACAGTAAATTAAAGGACTATTTTGCAATTTTTAGAAAAAATTAAAGGAATATTTTATAAATTTAAAAAATTACTTGAAACGGTACCCGATATTGACCAATACCAGTACAGTATTAAATCCGATATCAATACCGGTATGGTATTCATAACATTGCTTTTAACCTTAATTGAAGTATGAAACTTTTGAGCCTCAAATCATTAATACTTACTTAGAACCTATTACTTGATTAGGTTGTGCATACACTTCAATAGTTTAATCACTCTCTTTAGTATCTTCTCTCCTCCTCTTATTCTTTTTCTCTCAGCATTTATCACCATTGAAACTTACTGGACCAGTGTCTTTATTAAACTCAACTACCATACATAAACAATCACCTTTCCTGTTTACACTCTTTTTTTTGGTATAAACACCATACGTGAGGAGCTCATAACTCATTAGTTCTAAGCTATATTCTCACTTATAGTGTAACATAGCATGCTTTTAAGTTGGTTTCCATGGTGGTGGAGAGTGTGTTGGAGAGACAGACACAAAAAATGAAAGAGAGAGGAAGCAGATGAAATGCTTACTCATCTTCTTTGAAAACAACTACTCCTTTATGCTTTCTTTTATTTTTCTTTTAGCTTCTTTTTTTAGTCCCATCTCTTCTTCTTCTTTAATTTTCACTGTCTGGGTTGGAGAGGAGGGGGTTTTGAAAATTTTTAAAATTTTTCATTTTTGCTAAAAGATCCTTAAAGTTTTTAAAACTTACAATACCATTAACCTTGATATCGTTTTGTTTTCTAGTCGTACGAAACGGTATTCACATCCTTGCATCTAACTGTAGAGACTTAGAAGAATGTGAGATGAGATTTCTGTGTCTTTTCTTGAGACTTGGAGGACACGAAGGTGAAAACTAAGGAAAATTTGGAATTGTTCCAAGTTTTGCACTTCTACAACTAAAACCTCCTCTATTCGGGAGATAATTAAAATTAATTTACACAATTACTATCCCAAAATTTGTGAGATGTATTCACTTTTCTTTTTGTTGAAGGATGAAACCTTAATTCTTGGAATATAAGAAAGATGACATTCATCTATATTATAATTATAATGAAGACTAAGTAAACACCATACATTAAAAGTCAAATTTTGATATTGACTTTATTTCTCTCATTTTAGTTGTTATATTCTAATTATTAATTTGTGGGTAGTGAACTGAACCCACATTTGTTTTACAAATTCTTTAGTTAATTTTAAGTTAGTGTAATAAGCAATAGACAAAGTTTTTGATAATTTATAAAATATTTATATTTTTCTTGTATTTTTCCTAGTAAAGTTTTGGTATCAGAGCCTTCACCTCCACCACCAAATTTAAGACCCCCGTCATTTTCAACTTTACTTGTGTGTTTTGGAATTTGGCCATCTCTTCTGCCTAACATGCCTTTTGCTTATCTTTGTTCTTTTCTTGATCTTTTCCTTAATTTCACAAATAGAAGCTTCCCTGGAAGCCCTTTCATATATTTTTATCTATAAAGACTCTCTTTGATAAGTGTAAATTGGATTGTGTTTTAAGGTATAGTTTGATATATGTTTATCCATTAATCCAATCATTTAGTATGTGTTTAGGTTAAAATTATGTTAGTTTGTTAATTATTTGTATTTTAAGTGTTGGGTTAGTACAAGCTTTGAGCTTAAATATTATACTTTTAAGGTACCTTGATGTGTTTTCTAGTGTTTCAGGGTCAATATCAAAGAACAGAGGAGTTTCGGAAGACATTTGGGCTGAAACAATGCCCCATGATCAGGGCCCATATGCCATGATTGTGACAAAAGCATTAGAGACAACCCACAATCATGACATAAGGCTCAAATATGGCCCACGATCGTGACCTACATCAGGCAGATGCATAGACATAAAAAAAGTCAAGTTTTTAGGGATTTTTGGACCTTTTCAAACCCCAAAAAACCCAAGGGCTACTCAAAATACAAAAAATATATAAAGAATAAGACAAAGAAGGAGAAGGTAGCTTTTACATCAAGTACCATTGAGAAACCCTAAAGAGAGTTCATCAAGAGATTGGGAAAAAGAAGAAGGAAGAGAGATGTGGAGAAGAAACCGACGTGAAGAACTTCTCAGAACAAGAGGTTTCCTAACATTGCTGCCTCCATCATCCATTTAGATCTTGTTTCTGGTGTATTTTCAATTTTATTAATGTATAGAATTGGGATAGTTGTTGAGATAGGATTTATGAATGTTGAGGATGTCTAAACTCACCTTCGAGTTGTTTTTATCTTTGATTTAATACAAATCTAATTGTTTTATGTTATTTGGATTCATTGTGATTGATTTCTGATATTGTATAATTCGGTAATAGACTGAAAGGGTGAACCGATGAAAAATAATTAAATTGGGCTAACAAGAATTAGGTAATTTAATAAGAACGAAAAATCAATCAAATTGGTAATTATATGATGAGAGATCTCACATAGGTTCTGGTAGTCTAGTGGAAAACTTCATATCTAATTAGGGTTTGGTTAAATTATGAATTGAGAAATTACAATTTTCTATAATCTAATCAGGGTTATAATTTAGGGCTTTTAGTTATAACTCGAGAGAGAGTAACTAACCCTAGGATAGTCTAGGACCAATAATACAACATTTCATAATTAATTAGGTTAGTGTTGAAAATAGGTAAAAATTTCCCCTTTCTCTTAATTGGTAGTTCCTTAGGTTAATTCTTGGTGTGTGCGTTGCAATTTGCTGATTTGTTAATATTTTGTTATTAATGCTTGATTGAATTGAGTTATTGTTTTAGCTTAGTTATAGTTGAATTTTTGCAATTTGTATCAGCCTTAGAGTTTAGGATTAGATTAACCTTCCTCATGGGATTGACAACTTAAATACTGCGCTCGTATGGTTGTGGAATATCGAGGTTAAAATATTAAAAATTACACATATAAAAAAACTTTGATCACTCTTCAATTCTTAAATATATATTTGATTAATATGATAAATGAGAGTAATAGTTGAGGGAAATAAGGATATATATATATATATTTATAACTTTGTTCTTCATTCAACAGACACTTTGTCAGTTTTTCCCTCATCACTAGAACAAAAGCAATGAGGATGCAATCATGTGGAAATTCCACCCCAACGACTCTCTTACTAACAAGTCTTGCTATAATATTCTCTAAACTATTTCCTTGAATGTTCCTTGGTACTCTCTTCTCTAGCAGTAGTGCATCTACCCTAAAGCTTCCATGTTTACTTGGTTAGCAATCAAGAAAAGATTAAGCACCAAAGATAGGTGACACAGGACTTTTAACCCCATATGTGAATTATGCAAGACACTAGTAGAAGTTAAGAATGATTTATTTTTCAGCTTCATCTACTCCACTACTATATGGAGTCAACTTCTTCATAAACTTGCACAGTATAGCAATATATATAACTAGACTAATGCCCTCCAATAGATCATCAGCATATCTAGCTCTTAGAGGACAGACAAATTGCTTTTCAAAATAACATTCACTCTTACAATTTATAATATATGGAAGGAGAGGAATATTAGGATCTATAAATAAGGCAAGCAAGCCCTTATTAACTTACTGAATTGATTATAAACGAGATTTATAGCCTTATGATAGCTAAAGATGTCACTCATAAGCTATCTGATAGTATGAAAGCAAGGTGTTTTTTATAATTTAGTTGCTTGGTTTCATAGCAACTAGCTTTTTTTGGATTTGCTATTATAAAAAGATCCTTTTGGAATTCGATAGTGGAATCCCCATTATAATGTTATAAATAGTTTCACTATAGCAAATGAAAATACCTTCAATTTTTAAAAAACAAAACAGACACTTGATAACGAGATATTTTCGCATATTGTAGCATTTACCATTTCCTATAAAACTTGGAAGATCTTGAAATGAGACGATTTAGGAAATAAAGAAGTAATTAATGTGAAATTGCAAACTTTAGATTGTGATTTTGAAACATTATCTATGAAGAAAAATGAATATATGCAAGTTTATCTATCTATAGTCCTATGATTAGTAATCGTATGAAATCATATAGTGAAAATATTATAGCTAAATTAGAAGTAAGTAAAGTATTGAGGAGTATAAATCTAAAATTTGACTTTGTTGTTATTGCCACTGAAGAATCTAAGGATCTAGCTACTTATTCTTTTAGTGAATTAATAAGTTTCACTAATCTATGGAGACAAGGTAGAAAGGTCCTGTGAAAAGACTAAAGAGAAGGCATATCAAGTGAAGAGGGAATTTTCCTTTAACACAAAAACAAAAAATTTACTTGATCATGGACAAGATGGTGGCTTCTATGGTCATGGTTATAGTCATGGTAGAGGAAGATGTCAATTAAGTGATTATCAAAAGTTCAAAGGCAACATTCAATATTACAATTGTAAGAAATTTTGTCATAAAGAACTTAATTATTAGAGTAAGTAGAAAAATAAGTAGAAGAAAGCCAACTTCGTAAAAACAAGTTGAAGAGTAAAATAAGTTATTTATAAGCCATTCTCTCGTTGATAGCATAATACATAAACTATAGTTCACAAATAGTGGAGGCTCCAATCATATATCAGAAACAAGGTCCTTACTTAAGGACTTGGATATGATACACAAAATTGAAGCTCTTCTTAGAGACAATAAGCAAGTTTAAGTTAATGGGAAAGGAATAATTGCCATCAAAATACTCCTTTATAATGTGTAATATGTTCCTACTTTGGATTATAATTTGTTAAGTGTAAGTAATTAATGAAATTTAGATATTTAATTTTATTTGATAAAGGTTTTTTAAGATAAGAAATATTATTAAATTATTATCTTTGTGTTTATGATACAAACTAAGATGTTTCTAATTAGAGTTTCAAATATTGACAAGCGTGTTTTAATTGCTACAACAAATGATGGAAAAATATGGCATTTGAGCTAACCTTTCACATTCAAATGCTTATACGATAATGCTCATAAGACAATGCCTTGTGATCATTTTAATATGAAAGGGCTGAAATTGTTAACTCATAAAAATACTATTGTTAGGTTACCCAAAATTGATGATTTTGAACTACCTAAAGGGTGTGCTTATGGGAAACAAAGTGGAAGTTCGTTTCTTAAAGGTAAGTATTAAAAGGCTAGTAGATATCTTCAATTGGTACATGTAGATTTATATAGGCCAAGTAGGTATATGTAGCATCTCGTCTCTCAAATGATTAAGATATTTAAGAGTTAGACTAATGGGTTATATGAGTGTCAACAAGCAGAGCGAAATTGGTACAATTGTAACATGATTATTATAATTTTATTCAAAGGCATGATAGCATACACACATGAATTGTGAACTAGACAAATGGCACTCAATTGACATATCTCAGGTATAAAAACTATTAAATGAAAATGATGTGAATTGTTATTTGGTATGTCTTGAATTTTGGTATGATTGGATTTCAATTAGTTAATTGGAATTAATTATGATTAATTGGGAGATTGATGAAATAAAATGAACATTTGGACTAGGAAAAAATGTTAAGTAGTAGGATAAATTGTTACATGAAAATTAGGGTGAATAAGCCTTAAATTGAGTGATTAAATGTATAACAAATGGACTAGTAATTAAATGACAATTCGACCAATTATTATAAGACATGTGGATCAATCCTGGAATGACATATGTACTAATTTGGTAGGGGAAAAATGGCAACCTAATATGTGGAATAGTAGCAGCTGATTAATTAGACAAATGTATTACATGCTTTAAGACATATCGTGAGTATAAAAGTTGACACCAAGCATAATGATGGAGCAAATTCTAGCAGCAATGTATCTGTTGTTTCCCTCACCTTTCTCCACCAAAATTGCTCCAAATTTTCTCTGTATTTTACTCTTAACCCTCTGAAGTTTTGCATGAAAACCACACCTAAATACTTCACCAAATTACTAAGAAAACTAGCTGATTATGGTCTTCATATTGCTATCCGAAAATCACCTTGCTTTCACCATAAGTTTGGGTTGATTTTGCTTACATGGAGATTTGGTGTAATTTGAAGTTTTGTGTTGAATTGTAAGCCTAATAGGTAAGTAAAAATCTAAGTTTTATGTCATGTCAAAAGATATAAGAATGATGCTTGAATTGGAATGAAATGCATGTGATATTGATGAACCTATATGCTGGAAAATGTTATATGAACTTGGAAGTTTTTCTGTTTTGTTTTTGGTACATGACAACTGTGGAGTATAGGGCATTATATGGATGGATTGGACTGGAATTTAATGTATAAAGAAGGTGGATTTATTCCAAAGAAAGTTGTTAAAAGAGTGTTCTTGAATTAGGAAAGAATTAGGACTATATACATGACAATGTATGAAGTGAGATAATTGTAGTGGTTCCACTGAATAGATATCTGTATTTTATCCATATCTTGAACTGTAGATATCCAAATAGGGTAATTTTAATTTATATTAAACTAAATACATATTTATACAATTTTCATGAAGGAATGAAATTTTAGTTCTGTCTTTAAGTATTTTGAAATTTAGTTTGAAGTTTAATATTGGTTGTTGTCACTGCTTGAGCACAATTTGTATAATTTTGGGAATAACTTATAGAATACTAAATCAAATTATATGAAATTTAGTACATTAGAACTAAGACATATGGGAACATTTTTTTTAGAAGAATGTATTGCCTAATTACTTCATTTTACTTATCAAAATGGTCATACAAAACTAGCCCAAAACCTGTCTTGAGAAAATCTGGAAAACTAATGAAGGAATTGGATGTGAACTTTTGGATAACCCATCCCCATGATTGTGGGAAGCCATGTACAATTGTAGAAATTGCATGGTAGTAAAGAAAATGTTCTTTTGTGTGATTCTTGAACCAATTAAGGATAAGATACTTAACTATGATGCATTTGAACTTGATTGGGGTTTAAAATGAACCTAATTTGATGTGAAAAAGTTAGTTAAATGTTTGATAAGTTTTGATTGATAATTAATGTTATACCTTAAGGAAAAGATGGTTTGATATCAATGTATCTAAGTTTGGAATGAAGGAGTGTTAAAGGAATGATGTTCTTGTAAATGAAAATGTTTCCCAAAGGTTATGAATAATGCATTAGGAAGGAATGAATGAGAATTAGGAATTTTGTGAATTCTTATGATGCTAAAAAAAGGTTATTGAATTTATGGTTAATGAATTGAGCATGATCAAGTATATTTAAGGTATTAACCTAAGTATTAACAAGACATATTAAAGTGATAATGCTTGAATGATTATAAATTGTGATTAAGTAAACATACCCTGGATAGTCATTGAGTATGCATTACACATGGCAAATATATAAGTGCATAGTTGAATATGTATTTGATTGATCAAGTTAGTAATGTGTTATTTCGATAGTCTTAATGTACCATCCCAATAGAGTATATTCTCGAGTATCATCGTTATGTTCAAGAATATGCCCTATGAGAATGATGTGTTATATTTTAGTATTAGAGCCCAGATTTAGTATCTTATATGGGTAATTTTTCAAAATATGTCTCAAGATATATGCATCTCAAATATGTCATAGCATCCAGTGGCAACTAATCCCTAGTCTAAGTCATATTTACATAATTCACATGTATGAATATTCGTTAAGAGTCTGAGCTATTAGAAACAATGAGAGGAATGATGATCTGTCATAGAGTAAGAAAATGAAATTTTTTGGATAACTAGAAATAAGAAATACTATATGGTTTGATATGTTAGACAAAGACTTAGTGCATTTGTATTTGTGGTTATATCAGTGAAGATGATACCAGTATTGTGTTGTGGTTATATACTTTGAATTGATATGGATGTGAAAATATTTTTGTGGATTGACTAAGAAAAAAATAGAGACACGGGGAGGAATGACAGGATTGAAAGTGTACAAGCAATGTTGAAAGAAAACAAAATTTACTATGACATTGAGAGGTTAAACTTGGAATTGAAATGGTTGTTTGATTAATGGGATAAGAGTTGTGATTTAGCATAAGATTATGTCAGTGGATTATGTACATTCTTATTCAATTCAAATTATGCATCTATAATTTGAATTGATTAATAATGTACATAAGTAAGATGAAATAAATGATAACGAGATATGTAGAAGTCCTTAAGGTAAATTTAATCAGTTATTGTGAATGCATATCTAATAATGTGATTACCTTGGCGAATGATGTTATTGAACACATATGTATTATATACTTGGATATGGTACCTGGAGTGATCAATGATATATTGAATGCTCTTAAGTCATGGTCCCCATAGTTAAAATTTTGAGATGACTCAGAGTAGCGCAGTGGAAGCATGAAATTATGTGAATGCATTGAAATGATAACTACTATGGAGAAGTAACTTTTGTATAATCATAGAATGCTCGAATGTTATCATCAACTAAGATCAAAGTATTATTAGCTTAAGATATTAATTTGTGATTTCTTGAAAATAAATATGTGGATAAGATGTAATAATCTTGATGATATGTACTAAAGTATAAAAAGTAAATGAACTTGCCTACGGCTTCATTGAGTTTTAATATATAAAATATCCTGGTCATGTGAGATATGATAATAATTGATCTTGTTGTGGTACTATGGTTAAAAAGCAAAGATGGAAATAGTTGATTAATAAGGATTATATGAATAGTATAGATGATTGCAGAGAGAAATCTTCTTTCGATGAAGACTTTCACTGAATTGTATCAAGTAGACCAAATTTATAGTGCTAAAAAGGACTGAATATGGTATGAAGTAGAAATGAATACTGGAGTTAAATAGATATGAAACTCAGGCATGAGAAAAATGAACATATTATAATGAGTACATGTGCTTTATATGTTGTAAAGTATCCAACTACATTATTAGGATCTTGAATTTGGGATAACGCTATTGCTATTGCGAGAAGAACTTAGATCCATACTATATTCTATGCTAATATGTTCAAAAGGTACAATTCAGATTTGATGAATGTGTTACCAACTTAGGAAGTTGAGAATGTAGATGATGTGAAATGTGTGGAGAAACCACTAAAAATGGTTAAACATTAGGATAGGTTAATAAGAAATTCGAGGAAATTAAATAATTAGTGAAAACAATTCCAGAAAAGAAGTTAATTAGGAGTTTGAGAAAAAGCATGAGACAATATTATACCATCTGTTGAATTAGTTAGTTAAGCATTTTGAGGATGAAATGTCTTAAAGAGGGGGAGAATTGTAGCATCCGGTCTCTGAAATGAATGAGATATTTAAAGAGTTAGACTGATGAGTTATATGAGTGTCAGCATGGAGAGAGAAATTGGTACAATTGTGACATGATTATTATAATTATATTCAAAGGAATGGTATGAGCATACACATGTGAATTGTGAATTAGACAAATGGCACTCAATTGACATGTCCCGAGCTATGAAAACTAGTAAGTGAAAATGAGGTGAATTGTGATTTGGTATGTCTTGAATTTTGGTATGATTGGACTTCAATTAGTGAATTGGAATTAATTGTGATTAACTGGGAAATTGATCAAATAAAATGTACATTTGGACTAGGACAAATGTTAAGTGGTAGGATAAATTGTTACATGAAAATTATTGTGAATAAGCCTTAAATTGAGTAACATTTGGCATAGTTAAATGTGTGACAAATGGACTAGTAATTAAATGACAATTAGACCAATTATTATGTGAAATGTGGACCAATCTTGGAATGACATGTGGATTGATTTAGTAGGCGACAAATGGAAACCTAACATGTGGATTAGTGGCAGTAAATTAATTAGACAAATGTATTACATGCCTTAAGACATATGGTGAGTTTAAAAGTTGACACCAAGCATAATGATGGAGCAAATTCTAGCAGCAATGTTTATGTTGTTTCCCTTACCTTTCTCCACCAAAATTCCTCCAAATTTTCTTTGTATTTTGGTCTTAACCCTAGCTAAAGTTCTGCGTGAAAACCACACCTAAATCCTTCACCAAATTGCCAAGAAAACTAGCTGATTATTATCTTCATATTGCTATCTAAAAATCACCTTGCTATCACCATAAGTTTGGGTTGATTTTGCTTACATGAAGACTTGGTGTAATTTGAAGTTTTTTGTTGAATTGGAAGCCTAATAGGTAAGCAAAAATATGAGTTTTATGTCATGTCAGATGTAACATCCCGTCATCGATGGGAAGGTTATATTGGTAAATCGGGACGGGATAAGATTTTACCGCATAATATCGACTGAACATTCATTTGGCCTCTAATTGTAGAGGATTGAGTCATTTGGTACGTGCACTGATAGGTACATGCATTCATGACTTTTT
>JANIJH010000006.1:70819718-70860573 GCA_024520975.1 Erythroxylum areolatum | reverse complement strand
GAATGCATGTGTAGATGATAGAATGTATGAGAATGTATGTGTGAATTGAAATGTGCATAGATGTTGGGGACGGGTCCGAAATTCGGGGAGCTCGCCTCGACGAGCTACTCTTTCGTCGTGGCGCAGCCCTTAGGTGTTTCGCTGCGGCGTGAAGCTGACCCTTCTCCGCGGCGAACCCTTGCAGCGAGGCGCTCGCCGCGGCGAGCAACCTCTTGCCGCCGCGAGGCCCCCCTCCTCTTCCCGCTGCTGTTTTCTTTGAATTTTGCACGTTTTCGATTTCTTCCTCAGCGCGCCCTTACCCGGCGCCCCCGAGGGGCCACCTCGGGATGGGATTCGGGACTCAAGCCCAACATGAAACGTTAGGGTCCATTTTAGAAACCAGCGTAAACGTTAAGGGTTATTTTGCTCTTTTGTCCATAATATCAATATCATGTATTTTAATTATGCCAAATTTTAATTAAATTGGATATTAGATATAAAATGTTAGGAATTTGAAAAGGTCAAAATTACTGATTTTAGGATGTAATGATTCATTAAAGTATATATTTTCCAATAAGTTTAGAACTAAATTATACAATAAAAAGTTATGAGATATCCAAAAAGGTTGTTTATAATCATATAAACTCATTGAACAAATTGTTTGTCTTAATATATACTTATAGGAGAATGATTCTCAAGATAAGTAGTATAAGTAAAATAAAATTTGAAAAGTTCAAATCATATAACAATACATCCAATTGGAACTAGTGCCTTTATTGATACATTAGATATATATTTAAAAGTCTACGAGACGCTGAAAGTTTCACTTTTATGATGAATTCCAAGAGTTTATTTTTAAGATGATTGTGAATTTATAATATTTATAAGAAGGTAAGTAGTATAATTATCCCCTTCAGCGGAAGTATGTAAAGACATATTCCTCATAGGTAGAAGAATAATTAGTATTTTCAATTATTGAAAATATAATTATCTAAGAACAATTTATATTAGATATGAAAAAGCAACAACTTAACTATGAGAATTAGATCTATAGAGATAGATCGGAAGTTATTTATCTATTTTACTCCAAGAACATAGATAATGTACTGAAGATGTTTATTATTTGAAATATATGATACTTTTGAAGTATTAAAGATATTCATTGGTTTATATATAAGTTGATAGTTGACTTCGAGGTTAAAATGATATTAACTTTAGAAATAAATCCTAATTAAAGTATATTTTACTTGGAACAATTTTATTTTCAGATTGAAAATGTTCAATGTAGAATTAATTACAAATAAAGCTAAAATACATTTTCCATTTAGTATAATTTAGAAATGATTAATTGGATCAAGGAGTTTTTCAATGAACTTAGATAGTCTCTTGCATCGTTCATACAATAATGTTCTGTAGAACTTTAAAGTCATTTTGCATGCAAAAGGAGCTAAGATCTCATCAAATATTCAAGTATGTAGATAATTAAGATGAAAGTTGTAAGATTTAAGTAAGTGCTCACCATAGAAAATCTTGTAGATTTTTTTCACTAAACTATTATCTTAGTAATAGCATGATCATCATATAGAGATATTGTATAAGATACTTAAATGATTAGCTTAGTACAAGTGGAAGATTGTTAGCTTATACCCTACAATCAATTAGTTATTTGTAGCTTAGTGAAATAATTATCTAAAGATATTCTTTATCTTATACATATTTATATGTATATAATAAAGGCTATAGGATAAATATACAATGCAAATAAATTATGATGAGATCATAATTATGAGATTTATATTACTTTTATGTATTATTTATAAATTATTACTAGTTATTGTTCTATTAAAACTAAACATTGGTAGAATGTAAAAAGACTAACACACATTATATTTTTCCTTATGAAGGAAGTAGTCGATCTTATAGACTATAAGTGTGAGGATACTTAAATAAATATATGGGTGCTCGTTGGAGAACAAGTTCACTAAACTGATCCTATATTGAAAATCCATTTGGAACATTACTTGTATGTATATAAAAATTCTAATTGTCATGATTGTATTAATGATCTTTTTAACTTTAGATCTCCAAAGTTATCTTATATAAGGATTGATATGTTTTGATATTATTTATGACATATTTTAGTTAATGGTAGCTCATTTGGTAGTTATTAGATATAAGATGAATTATATAAAGGTAGTTGAGTGATCATATGAGATTCCACATCGATTAGAGAGAAAAACGAAATACACCTTATAAGAGTATGGATACCTCTCCCCATAGACACATTTTTTTAAGTGCGGGAAGAGCAAAACCATGAGGGTCTTGACCCGATGGGCAACACAAAGCGGACAATATCTGTAGATGGGTAGTCTGGACTGTTACAGATTAATACAGAATTCATCACTCCAAGGTGATTCGGGAGAATGTTCCATTATCCTCGATTAGTATTGGTTCAGGAAATCCTTAGCTAAGATGGAATGATATTTTGAAAATAGCTTTCAAATTTCATTAATTGAAATTACTAATAACAGAGAACTAACATGATTGAAATCAAATAAATTAGACATTAATTTTATGGTATATGTCTAATTGGAATATTGTATGATTATATAGAAAAATCATGCACGAAAAGTTTGTTTAAAACCACTTTAATATTTCTAAATATTTGAGTGGTAATGATGCATTATTAGACGTCGATCTTCATTTATAGATATAAATTGTTTAATTAAGTCATTATATATAAATTAAAGGATTTTAATTTATCTCATCCTAAATATGATTTAGGGTTATAATTTATATACATTGTCAATATATTTAGAAACCTAATATCTCATATACAAAGAACAAGTTGAAGAGAGAAAAGGTATTTTAGGTTAGTTGGACTTGGTTCTAAAACATTTAA
Organism: Erythroxylum areolatum; assembly: GCA_024520975.1. Classification (NCBI taxonomy): domain Eukaryota; kingdom Viridiplantae; phylum Streptophyta; class Magnoliopsida; order Malpighiales; family Erythroxylaceae; genus Erythroxylum; species Erythroxylum areolatum. The sequence goes on along the minus strand of JANIJH010000006.1, from coordinate 70,857,692 downwards.
TAAATAAGGATTAATATGAGATATTAGATCTTATTTGGACTCATTTCATATTTAATTAGAATTAATTGTAATTCTAATTAAAGTTTAACTAAAATTATAATTTAATTTTAATTAAATAACTAAAAATACCCAAAATTTATTATAAATAGGCTTAGACTCTAAGAGAGTTAATACTGCTTGCATAATCCTCTCTATAATAGTTATAGTCTTCTCTCAATATGTTCTATAAATATTGTCAAAGATTGGATACATGTGCAGCTATGGTGATTAAGATGAGTCTATTTTAAAAATGATTCAAGAAAAACGACAAGAGAAAAAATTAAGCTTCAGAATAAGTTACAAATTAAGATTTATATTTTATTATAATTTATTTGTTAATTATTCTATAGAATTTAAGTGATCTTAACTTTGACAAATCAAAATGAAAAAATTTTGTATTTATTTCGCTGAACACAAGACTGGATTCTATCACAATTTTATAGCAATCACAACTTTTTATTGATTATAAATACAAATACAAATAAGTGAAATATCAACCAATTGAGTAAGATACTATTCACAAAATTTCTTAATCCATTCAAAAATAGATAAATTTGAAAAGCTTAGGGCTTGTTTGTTTCCATTTTAAATTTTCAAATTCAATAATAAAAATTTATTTTCCAAAAGCCAAATTCAATCATTTTTTTATTTTTTTGGTTTATGTTCTTAGTTTTAGTTTCTTCTAGTTTTCAAAAATTATAAAAATCATAAAAAATGATTTTTGTTTTTACCTTAAGTTGATTTACTTTTAATTAAATATATATTATTTAATTATATAATATATTAATTATTAAGAAGAATTATGAATATTTTAATTTAATATTATATTTAATTAACTAAAATTCAATATTAATTTGAATTAAAAATAAATTAATCTTACATAATAATTTTATTTAATTTTTACTTAAATTAAATAAATTTAATTTAATAATTATTAATAAATATAATTAAATTTAAAATATTTTCAAAATATATAAATTTAAAATAAAATTTGATTTAATAATTAAAATAAATATTAATTTATAAATAAAAAGTTGATTTTTAAATTAATTATTTTCATAGAATAAAATGTTTTTATTAATAAATATTATATAAGAGATTAAAATAAATTTATCTAACTAAAAATAATTTATCTTTAAGTTTTTATCTAATATGTGATTATTATTAATGATAAAAATATAACTACATTGATATTAATAACTAAACAGATTGTTGTTTTTTATTTTAAAAAATAAAAATTGAAATCAAAAAACAAAAAATTACATCTAAAAAAATAAAGTTAGAATTAAGTGGCTCCTTACTTTACTTATTTAATGGTTGTTTATTTTTTAAATGTCTTATTTTATTGATTTTTTGTAATGATAATTTAATAGATATTATTTTTACATGTATATTGAGTAAATAGTTTGTATTTAATAGTTAGTAAATCATATTATTCTCAATAAATTACTTTAAAAAATTTAATTCAAGTTCAATATGTTTCTATCTAATATACCTTCAATAATTTTTTCTTAATATTAATTATTTCTTCTAATCCTAAACCCCTTTTCCCTAGTCTCATTCATTACGATCTACAAAAATTATATATAATTAATAATATTTTTATATTATTTCTCCTTACCCTAATAATAATATTTTTATATTATTAATAATAAATTGTATGTAATTAATAATAAAATAAAATAATTCAATAAAATTTTTATTAATGAAAAATAGAAAATGTATAAAATTTATTCTTTAATTGTTTGTATATATTTCTATATAAATAAAAATATAAATAAATTATTTTTAAATATAAATCACATATAATAGAATAAAATAAAATTTATTAAAATAAAATTTATTAAATAATTAATAATAAAATAAAAACTTTCATCAAAAGTTTTTATTATTTTAAAATAAAATATATAAAAATTATTTGTCACGATTGTGAATTAAATCGTAACTTTTTAATTGGACATAATTTCTGTTTTAAAATTATAGCGTTAAACTCAATATTACAAATACCGTACCGGACTTGATACCGGATTGAGTTCTAGTATGATACTGTACTAGTGTCGGTTAATACCGGATACTGTTTCGGGTAATTTTTTAAATTTATGAAATAGTCCCTGAATTTTTTTAAAAATTAGAAAATAGTCCATTGTCAAGTACAGTTGTACTGTATATTTTTAACCATGTCTTCAAAAATCATAATAATAAATAATAATCACAATTTTAATTTAATTTATAAAATTTTTGGAGGAAATGAGATTTTAAAATTTTTGAAAAATTTACAAGAAAATCTCTCTATTTTTAAAAATTTCTGGTATTGACCGGTATTTAAACTCGGTACAACCCACCCTTTGTTTCATATCAGCCGGTACAAAATAGTATCTACATTCCTGGTTAAACCACCTGTAACAGTCATTTTAATATCAGGGACATAATAGTCATTTATTATACATTTTATTCATCTTTCAAACAATATTTCACTATATTACATTATAAACCTTTCCATCTCTCCCAAAAACTTTTCACTGTATTATATTTCATTTCATCATAAACCGTTTCGTTCTCTTTCATTTCGTTCCATTAATTATCAACCAACCAAACAGCCCCTTAAGAGCGAGCTCTACCGATTTGATCACTATTGAGAAAGTCAAAATCTGGAAACAACCTTGTAATTAGTCGTCTCCAGTGCTGTTTCAGCACACTGTATGAGGTAGATTTTTCAGATACCCTTAGCATCTACGAACTTTCTGCAAGTCGGTTTTTCTATTAGAGCAGTCTTCAAACTCGGTACCCTAGTCGAACATTTTATTTAGAACGAGGGAGTGCTCCCTGTGCCGGTCCTTTGATGCCCACCAAGTAAATCTTAGCATTTCATTGTGCGTATTTTTAAAAAAATGTAAGAAGTTACCATGAAAATTCACATTCAAGACCATCACCGCTTAAGAACTTCTAAAGAATCTTCTTGTATTACTGAAACTTCCTTTTAAGGTGCCTAGTTGTCTTTTTCTCCATTTATATTATATATGAGACGAACCTAGCTAGAAATTTCAAATTGTATTATAGAAATTGAATGGAAAATATCATTGTATTATTTTGAGTTCATGATTCGTTTAACCATGTTGCATTTGGCTGGCAATGGCCTGAAGTTTGTTCTGAACAAGTTAACTAACTAACGACAGAACTTATTATTATTATTGTTTTTTAATAGGGAAGAAAAACAAATTACATTACAAATATAAGAAAACAGATTCCCGATTTATCCTCTAAGAGAAGTACATGACATCCAATGAGTGTATTATCAAAATAAGTAATTCTTAAGACAAAATACTCTGCATAGGATGCTAACTAATCAGAACATCAGTTACGTTTGTGATAGATATGCCGAGGCAGCACAGTCTAGTTTCGCGTGAACAATTCACAAGATTTTTAAAGATGAACCCAATTCAGTTGGTGATAAGATGAGAGATTAAAAGTCATTATTAAGAATTTTGAGTTTGACTGCAATTACCAGCATTCAATATTCTTGCACTTAATGATTCAGTTGTTGAATTCTAGTCTTTCCGGTTCTTTTGGTCTGAACATCCCATTGGCTTGTTTAAATCGAACACCAAAGAGAAAGAAGACATCATAATGGAAGTAAAGTTCCGGCTTGACTTGCTTGGAACAAAACGAATCTAATTAAGGATTTGCATACCCATTTAATCGACTAAAGATGATGATCTAATCCATCTCTTACGTTTTCAACTTCCGTCTAGAGAGGCCAATTCTCACCTTTTTCTTGCTTATACAAACCTGAGATAAGTTATGCGTAAGTGATGACAACGGATGTGATTGAGAGGATTGAAATGGAGTCTTAGCCGATGATGCGTATGGGACCTAAAGAGGTTTACTTTCCTCTTTCGTCAATAATTATTTGATTAAATTTTCTCATTTTACATTTACTTTGTAATTTGAATATGTGATAAAATTATTATATATTTTAAAATAAATATTAGTATTCACACAATTTATCTTTTATTAAAGAAAAAATTATATAATTTTGCAATTTTTTCATACATTATTTTTATATTCCAACATTTAACTCGTGGTCATTTTGTACTTGTTCATTTATTAGAAAATTTTGAATTTATTTTAAGACTCTATAATAATTAAAAAAACATTTTATCTAATGCTCGAATATTCATATTAATTCAATATAGCATATACAAAATATTCAATTTATTAAATAAAAGTTGATGATCTTTAATCTCTTCAATATTTTTCTATAAAGAGACCTTGGAAATGAAGTATTGTTCTCTGAGTAAAGGAATCTTTAAAAATATATTTAAAAGTGTCTGAAAATAAGTCATTAAATATAAACCGAAATCCTGAAATTGGCTATATGATATGCTCTTTGAATCTTGCCATATTGGTTCTGCTCCTAAAAGTAATCTCCACCCAGTAGGCAACTTCTCATCAAGTCAAATGCTAGGAACCACGATGAAAGCCATGCAAAGTCAATAGATGGGGGTGCGAAAACTGGTGCCTTTGAGACATTTGCTATCGTTGGTGATTTTATATTTGGTAATTATTGAGATATCCTTGTCAAAACTCAAAACGTTGTCATTATCATTATTATTTATATCTGTATTAATCATTATTTTCTTTGACTTCGAATTACTTAAATTATCATATATATATAATGATTTATGAATTATATATTTTAAGTAAATTATCAAATGAATTAAAGATTTACGATTAATTAACAAATCCAATTTAATTGTTATTAAATGTCATGGTCCTTATAAAAATGATATGTATAGATTTATACCTTCTTGTATATTAATTTGGATTTGGATTGATTTGACTAAAAAATTTAAAAGTTTCACTTAATATTAGATTCTAAATAATTAACTAAATTAAAAATTAAAAATTAAAAATTAAAAATTACACCTTAATTTTAAGATATACTAAACTTAATTTTAAGTGTTTAACTTGTAAGTTTTTTAGAGCACCTAACAAGCATGAACATGGATTCTTTTTAAAATATATTCTGGACTTGATGAGATAATATTATGACTCTACCATTTTCTTTTTCTGTACATACATGATTTAATATGAATTCACGTCCATTTAACCATAATGCCTAATCACTTAACCTTTAACTATGAAAATGATAGAATTTAATTTTTAAAATTTAAGAAATAATTTCGTATATATCGTCAAACAATTTCCCTTGTAGGCTAAAAGGTCGTCAAGGATGCCGACAAGCACATAGAAAACAAAACTAATCTATAGGCATCGATAGAGTTGAAACTTGAAAGCTAAGTACGTAGAATAGTAGGGAAATGGGGATGTATTCGACGTGCCATTCCATGGTAGACTCTTCTCTAGATGTCACATTTCCATTCCAAGTTATACGTACACAAATGCCGCCATGCCAAGCCAAAGAGGTGACCACTTGAGTAGATCTTAGGATCTCCAAACACGTATTAAAAATGTGTTTGGATTGACCTGGTTTCTAACTTCGTCATCCTTCTATCTCTCCACCAATGATTGGCTCCTCACCAACCTCCACTAGCATCGGCAAGTTTAGGGGCAAAATTGGGCGCTTCTTTTTGGATTAACCTGCTGGTTCCTCTAGACTTGGAGGAATAAGTCTATTTTTTATTCTAATTTTGTGCAACCCAGCTCACCCACTTTTCTCATCTTATCTTTTACAAATCAGGTTAAAAAGGCTACCGAGAGGCACAAGCTAGTCACTACCGACTTCCGTCCTTGCCAGGAACAACTCATCGAGTGGAGTCAACCACTGTCAAGTTGGGTTAAATTGAGCACCGATGGGGCATGAAATCGTACTAAGTTCACGGCGACAACAGAATGCCTCATCCGAGATAGTAATGGTAACTAGCGTTGAGGTTTCACACAGAACATAGGTTGGTGCACAGCATTGTCCGCGAAACTCTGGGCCGTCTATACCAGTCTCTCATTGGCTCGAAAGTTGGGCTTTCGTAGGATTGAGTTGGAAGTGGACTCGTTGAGGATACACCAGTTTCTCTCTTCTGCGACCACCCGTTCTCAGTCGAGTAACCCGATCGTCATGGGTATCCTGGAATTTTTTAGTCAGAATTAGTCTGTTGTTTATCGTCACGTTTATCGAGAGAGCAACAGATGCGCGGACTGACTCACAGCTCAAACAGGTCATTCTAACATTATTGTCACTTATTTTGATATTACATCTAAAAGATGTCATAGTCTTTTTTTAGAGGATATGTCGGAGATCTATTTTTCTAAACTTATTTTATAATATGTGTACTCTTTTTCTCTTTATACATTTAAAAAAAATGAGCTCTGAGAATCGGGGAAGGACAAGGACCATGTGTATATACAAAGAAGTTCCGTTTAGAGTTAGCAGCTATGCGCAGGACTTAGTCAAATAGCAAGCAAGCTGCAGGTGTCAGTTCTTCGATTTTTGTTACACATCAAGAGTGTACTCGTGCTTGTTTCGTCGTTTAGAGATTAATAATAGAAGAGGCTGTTACAATATATAAACCCTCTTTAACCGAACATGGTTGCTGTCCAAATTGTCAGGTATTGCTAATACAAGTAAAGGGTCGGTTAAAAGCCTTTTAACGTGTTCATCGAAGATTCTAAGGCAGCCAAATTAGACATGTTCTTGACAAGCGTAGTTTGAAATCTAGCAAAAGTTTTGCAGGACGTCGTGTTTAATGAATAAAGAAGAAGTCAAAAACATCGTTTTTTTCCTGGTACGTACATCATATTCGTGTTTCATGAATAAAGAAGCAGTTAAAAACATCATCATTTTGGCGTCCTAGGAAGAAACTTTATGTTGCGACGCTGATTGTCGATTACTTATCATAATATCACCTGTACCATTCACGCATCTCCGCTTTTCCGTTTAGAATTTTCATGAGGAATTCAAAAGTCGAAATCCAGGGCCAGCCGCCATGGTTGACAACGGAAATTATCGATGGTAGGCCATGCACATGTAAGTTTCCACTTGTGGTAGTAGAAGACTCTCCGTTCACATCGGAGACAACTAAAGACGATTTTTCAACAAATGCAAGAGAAATTAATGATTTTATTGTCCAAATCATTGTTTTAAATATGGACAGAAAATTAAGGCATCGTTTTGGTTCTATTTTTGTTTTTTTATTTTTATTTTAACTTTCTTTTTTCAGTTTTTAGTTTATATTTTTTAAATAAAATTAAAAACTTGTTTATTTGTTAATTTTAATATAGCTATAATTTTATCACTCATAATAATTACATTTAAGATAAATCTTAAAAATAAATTATTTTTAATTAAATAAAATCATTTAATCTCTTATATGGTATTTATTAACAAATTATTAATAAAATTATTTTATTTTATTTTATTAAATTATATATAATTAAATTATTCATAATTTTATTGATAATTAATTTTAATTTATTAATTATATAAATATAATGTTGAATTAAATTATTCATATTTTTAAATAATTAAATAATATATTTTTAAATGATAGTAAATCAAATTATGAAAAAAAAATAAAAACAAAAAACAAAAAATACTTTTTATGATTTTCATAATTTTTAAAAACTAGAAGAAACCAAAACTAAAAACAGAAACTAAAAATTCAATCAAACAATACTTTTTTTCTAAATTTGAAAACAAAAATAAAAAAAAAAACGAATCCCCCAAACTAAAGGGATAAGAGATATAAAATTTAAAAAAATTAATAGCTTTAGATTTTTAAAAAACCATATATAATAAAAGATTAAACAACATTAATTGTTTTTAAATATGATTGGAAAGGAAAATATCTTACACAGTGAAAAAATTGAAATTTAATTGAAGAAGGAGACTGTTAAATAAAAATCAAACTTCTTCTTATAATTTATAAAAATATATTAGTTTATTAAAATTGGTCAATCAATTAATAAATTAGTCAGTTTTTAATAAAAAGAGTTATTAAAATAAACAATTAAAGGATTCAAAATTTTTGTATTTAAATCAACCACACCAATTTAATTTTTTAATCATTAATAGAAACTCCTTTCGATAGTAATGTAAAATTTAAATCGTTGTTCGTTAGATATAACACATATGAGTTATCTTTTCAGTCAAAATAACAAGAACAACAAAATAGGGAATAACTTTTCTCTAAACAAAATTTCATCTAATTCAATTGAAATTTTGAATTTTTTGTTTTTTTAATTTTAGAGATAAGAGTATGAATTATTAAACTACTCATAAAAATATCAATTTTGGTCTAGTCTGATTTTGGCCCGTATTAACGGGACCACGGGCGGGCTACAAGCCCAACCGGGCCACGGGCTAGCTCAAAAACGATTTCTCTAACCACTCATCTTTTTTACGATAACATGGTTCATGTTCATCAAATTGTGTCAACAATATGACAAAAATTAAAAACAAAATAAAATAGTAGTATAAATTGACCAATGAACCATGACTTTGAGCAAATGATTGTAATCACACGTTTCACATAACATAGTCTCAAACAACAGATACTTCAATATAAATAAATAGCTTTAATACTTTTCAATGGAGACAACACATTGTATTATTAAATACTAAAGACATTGACTTATAGTCGGGAGAAAAATCTCCTCATTTTCTTTTTTCTCACCTAGAACACATCACCCCAACTTCAAAGTATGACCTCCATACTAGCACCTCCAGTCAAAGTCTCCCTTTGGCTTATAAGGGCACAATATCATCGCGATTGCTTTTCACTAAGGTTACCATTATTTTAAAATAGATTATATGTCTTGGTGTTGAATCAGAAATTCTAATGGGAAGATTCATTGTGATATAGTCTCTAACTTTTTCTATTATAACCTTCCCTTGTTGTCCACTGGTATAATTAATCCAAGTACATTCAAAATCAGGGACTTGATATTTATCTTTATTATATTCTTCCATTATTTCCTTTTTTTCCTGCAAATAAACACATATATCTTATCACTCTTTTTTTAGAAAATATAAAAATGGTAACCATAATTTAAATTTAGAAATTATCGATTTTCTGTGCTAATAATATATACCTTAAAATTTTTAGAAAATAGCCCAATAATTGACACTTATTATATAACTCAATTTATATCAACAAGTAAAATAAGAAATTGCACTAGTATGAACATGCTATTTACTTTAGCAAATAAAATGGATATATATTTTGAAAAAATTCTCTTTATTAATTAGGAGTAAGACTGCATACTATTGGTTATATCTAAATCTTGCATCTCAATGAAATTTTTACAGGATGTTCTTATTGTTATTGTTGTTAAATAGAATAGGTATAAAAGAAAATTAATTCAATTCCATGCATAATTAAAAGATCACGTTATAGTTTAAGTGTGAAAATTTTTAATAATAAAAAGTAACTAAATTTCACTTATAATTAAAAGATCTCTTTACATATATATAAAAAGAAAGATAAATAATTCCTATAAATAAAATTATTTGAACATAAATATTCCATTTTAATACTGGTCAAGAGATCTCTTAAATATATTAGCACAAGTATAAATATAATATTGCCACCTTCCAAGTTGTAAATGCTTTCTTGGCCAAAGCCTATGTGTTGATTAGGGATAGGTTCAATTCTCTCCCAACTTCCATATTTATCTTATCTCTTCTGCAGCTTCCACAAACCTAAACCCTCACCTTATACATCTCTCAAGTCTCGCCCTTCCCCTCTCTCTAAAACCTTTATAAACCTTCTGTCTTCTTCTACACATATACCTCAATTCAACTCATATATCGGTTTCCATAGCAATCCCTTATTGCTCAAATGTCAATGGATATCCTGAAGGGTAGGTGGAAGGGAAACCTGCTCCGCAAGGCATGGGATAGGTGTCGTTCAATGGGTGCAATTCGCAGAAAGAAATCTCCAAACACCTTGTCAAAGAGCAACTCGTGGAACTGCACCAGATCGCAGTCGTCAATGGACGAAGAAGATCATCATAATCATCAGGGTAGTTGCAGGAAGAAGAACGATAATAAAAATAGTATTAAATTAACTCCAGAGGGTTGTTTCTCGGTCTACGTAGGACCCCAGAAACAAAGGTTTGTGATGAAGACCAAGTACGCTAGCCACCCTCTGTTCAGGATGTTGCTTGAAGACGCCGAAATGGAGTACGGCTACAACAGCCAAGGTCCTTTGTTGCTTCCCTGCGACGTGGATTTATTCTACAAAGTTCTGTCGGAGATCGACAACGGCGATGAGGTGGTAAGTGGGTGCTCGCCGCTGGCCATATTCAGTCCCCGCCGGTCAAACTTAGAGTTGATTAACAGCGAAAGGTATGGGGCTTACCGGATTCTTCCTCCTTCTCCAATGCTAAAGCTAAATGAGTCCTGAATTGATTAGCCTTTTCCACGTACAGTTAGTCTCAAAATGCTTTCGTTTGGAGATTAATAATAAAATAAAGACCTTAAGACTTATTCATTAGAAAGGAAACATACATGTACAGAACAAGCTTTGGTTTATTCAGCATGTAGAGATGGAGACTGTTTCCTAAATACTAAAACATTAGAGGATTGTCGCAATCTACTTTGATGTTTTTGGCTGCTAATCTTATGTCTTATTATCATTTGTGTGGACCCGAAATGAATGAATTAGGTAAAGTATATAAGCAGTCTTCCCAAGGAATGAGGATATCTATACAGATAGATATATAAAAATTTGGATTTAGTCTCCTCTCGTATAATTATTCTATTTAATAAAAATTTTAAAAAGAAAATATATCTTTTGAATGTGTGTGTATATATATATATATATGTAGCAAGTGATTCCACAGACTGCGATCACCGCTTGCTGATCAAAGCATTGGGACGGTGGCAGATGTTGAAGGTCCAGTTATGCTTAAGTGTCCTTATGAAAATGTAAAATTTCTCTTTATTGAAAATGTATAATGTAGTAGTTGGTAGCTAATAAGTAAGTGAAGATGGTGCTTAGAAATTTCAAGAAGCAAATTAAGAAATTTAGTTTTAAGGATAAAAAATAAAGACTTTCATTATAATTTAAGTAATTTAAAAAATTGCAAACTTTAAAATTTTATAATTTTTAATTTTTTAAAAATTTCTTTTGATTTATCATTAAAAAATAATGATAAAATATATATAGTATAAGCATCATATATGAATCAATTAAATGTTGATGATATGATAATTCAACTAATTAAACTTGACTCAAAATAATGGTTTAAATAATTATAATAAACTGTTATTTTAGATCAAGTTTAATTTGTTGGAGTTGAATTTAAAAGTTGAGTTTAATTTTAAGTCAGTAACATTTAATTGATGCACAAAATATGAAAAATAATTACTGAAAAATTTACAATTATTAAATTTTAGTAGGAACTTCTATCTTGAGTTTAATATATTTGAGACTATTATAATAATAATAAAAAGTATGATAATTTTAATTTGATTTAATAAAAATTTCAATGAATAGTGAATGTATGTTTTTTTAATGTAATCGAAAGCAGAAAAATGGTTAGCGATTATTGATTATATTTGATAAAGTATTCCAATAAAGTCAATCAATTGTAAGTTTATTTATCAAATTATTTTGTTTCATTTTAGTTTAAAAACGAAATAAGAAATGAAAAAGAGTATGTCAATTTCTAAACAAATATTATCTAACTTTTTTCTTTCCTTTTTATCCTCTTCTAAGATACAAATTGATTAGGATTATACAATTACTAATTGCATGATTCTTATAATCCTAGCGTGTTATTATCATAAATCTTTGCGAAATTGATGAATAACATCTTTTTTGTTTTTTAGTTTCATCCCTTTCTTAAAATTTATGTGACATTGGACTTTCCACTTCCAATATTATACGTCTATGTTACTACTCCAGGTTTAGTCCATAATATTATGGTAAGAGGTAACATTGATAGAAGATGATAGATGAGTTAAATAGAGGACATATCATTATTTATATTACATAAGTTCTTACTTTTATAGTTAGAATAATTGTACACATTATACCTATTGCTAGTCGGATATGGATGAAATTTTGTGTATATTTTTTTGAAACAATTGAATACAAATTTTTGTGTGTGTATAATTTTGAATAATCTCAAAATTTAGCAATTTTGACATGTAAATAACTAGTATAAAGGAAGTAAAAGTTAATTTATTATGGTTAGGAAGGATTTGAAACCCTAACATAGCATAATGATATTATAGCTCCAACGAGAATGGAAGCTAAAGGTTCGTCTTCAACCAAAGTTAGAATTCTAATGAAGCTCTTGCACTCCCATATAATATGTATATTATTAGGGGAAGATGAGTTAGAGAAGTGATGAAAGGCGGAAGACAATGACTAGGAGGAGACAAGAAGAATAAGCAACAACGTAGTAAAAGAGTGGGATAGCTAAAGTAAAAGTTGGTTTTGATGAAATAAGAGTGTTAAACATTTGTAGTACAATTAATGGTTAAATATCACAGGTGAGAAAGTAGTGCAAAACGATGTAACAAAAAATAATAAAATTTTCAACAAATAACAAATATATTCTCTCTATACTTTCTTCTCCATTATTTCTACTACTAGTTTTTCTTGAATTACTCAATACAATTAGGTTTCCAATAATCACGTATCAAATTGGTATCAAAACTCACAAATCATCAAAAATGCCAAAAGGCACATGCTTCAATAATTTGAAGCAGATGGAGGAAAAATAGATGTTACAAATATAAGACTCTTTACTTTCTTCTCTCTTGTTTCTATTATTAGTTCTTCGTGAATTACTCAATACAATTAGGGTTTCCAATAATCATGTATCAAATTAATATCAGAACTCACAAATCATCAGAGATTCCAGAAGGCATTTGTTCCCATAATTTAAAGTAGATAGAGGAAAATATGAAGTTAAATAGAGTTATAGTATGAAAAAAGATTATACAAATTTAAAGACTAGATGGTGCATATGATGAAGAGAGGCAACTAGAAGGATCAAGAGGATAATGGGGGTGATCCAAGAGCATTAGAAGTTGAAAGTGGAGGAATCTATGGTAGTTACTCATATTCTCTACCTACTACGTCCTAAAGATAGATTTTCTAGTATTCAATGGTGAATGATTGAGGAATTGAGTATTCAAATGTGAACAATTTTTTATTTAAACAAACCCTCCTAAAATGAAGGTTAGAATGGCGAACATGTCTTTAAAAGGAGAAGCATTAGCGTGGTATCAATTGTACCTAAGGAATATATTAACAGTTGAGGAACCAAGTTAGGGGGAATGTTTATTGGCTTTGGAGTAGAGGATTGGGGACAATTGTTTTGAATATGCTATTGGTGATTTGAAGGAGTTGAGCTAAAAATGGAATGTCAAGGAATATTATGCTAAATTTGATCTTCTATCTCATAAATTATTAACACTAGAACCCTATCTACTAAGTATGTTTTTAAAAGGCCTCAAAACCTGAGATAGACTATTCGATGAAGATTTGGGCACCAAAAAGTTTGTAACAATTTAGCCCCCAAAAAAATGAATTAGTAGCTCAAAGGTGGTATGAGGTCAATATGAGTGAATATAGAATTTTTAGAGTGAGTATTGGTCAACAATTCAAATAGAAATAAACATAAATATTGGCATGACCTATAGGATGAAATCATATAAAAAATGGTAAACAAAGGTTGCAAAGGTTACTAGCAATAAGGAGCTAGAAGAAAAGCAAGCAAAAGGTTTATGCTTTTGGTTTGAAGAGAAGTATAGTCTTAGCCACGAATGTAAGAAAAAAAATGCAAATATATACAGTTGATGTAGGAGAAGAAGAAGAACAACCAACAATTTCTTTATAAGCACTAGTCGGTATCACCTCCTCTAACTTTTAACAAATGAAGGTAGTAGGATGATATAAAGGAAATATCATTCATATATTAGTGGGTGAGAGTAGTATACATAAATTTATGGATAGAAAATTGATGGAGGTACTTGAGAATGGCGTAAAGGAGATAGATCCATTAATGATTATGGTAGGAGGAGGATTACAACTTTAATATAATCAAAGATGTAAGGAATTCACTTGGATCGTGAGTTGGCAGTAATTTACTATATTACATTGGTTATTGATATTGTAGATATTGAGTTAGGTTTTCTCGATGGAACATATAACAAACCTGATTTTGACTCTCCTATGTTCCCTTATTTGATTTCGTTGCAATATTATGGCGATATCACGATTATTAAGGTCTATCATTGAAGTCATTTTCGATGATCTTTTGTATTATTCAATTGCAAAGCAAGTTTGGGATGAATTGGCACAAAGATATAAGAATAGTGAAGGAACGAGAACGTTTTAGTTGCAGCAAGTATAACAGCATGTAATCAGGATAATATTTCTATTTCTAAGTACTACACTAAACTCAAGAAGTTATCAGATGAAGATATTAAGCTCATCGACATTCCTACCTGCAAAAGTGAGGTTGTATCAGCAATCGTAAAACTATTACAAAATCAACAACTCATGAAATTCTTGATGGGATTGAAAAAGGATTACAAGAATGCACGAGGCACCATTTTGATGATGAAGACTTTGCCATGCATCAATGAGGGATATAATTTGATTTTATAGGAGGAAAGGCATAACAATAATCAACCGATCTCTGAAACCTTACCCTTTGAATCCTCAGCTTTGATAAGCCAGCATAGAGCTTATGAATCTAGTCAACAGAAGTGTTTTGATCCCTCAGGCTTAATGACTCAATAGAAAAGTACTGGAGGTCATTACAAGCAGTTTTTTCAAGGAGGTCCTTCTAAGTTCCAAACTTTAAAAAAAGGAAAATTGTGTCTTGTAACTATTGCAAGAAACTAGGCCATACCATTAATAAATGTAACAAGCTGCAAAACAAAAACAAATGAGTTGCTGCTACTACTCAGATCATGGAATAATTTTCAAGTTCTAAAAATGTTAATCTTCAGGACTCACTAAGTTCCAATCAGATCTCCCCAGTGATCTCTACAACCAACTAATGGATCTCCTCAGCAAGCACAAGCTCGAATTTATTGGTTTAGAGAAATATGACGCTTTTACCGCCATGCTAACAAGTACTAATTCTTGTTTCTTGACTTCAAAGCTTAATTGAGTTTGGATCATTGATAGTGGAGCTAGTGATCACATTACCCCTTATTTGAATTTTTTCACTACATATTCTCTTGTTACTCATCCTTATTACATCATTATTCTTAGTGGCACTAAAACACGAGTTAACATATTGGAGATGTCAGGTTGAGAGAAGATTTACTTCTCAAAAATGTGTTTCATGGGCTAGATATTCATTTCATCCTACTTTCAGCCAGCAAACTCACTAAACAACTTGCTTCTGATCTTATCTTTACCTGAACTTCTTGCTATGTTCAAGACCTTTTGATGAACAGGTTGTTGGACCTTAATAAAGAGTAAAGAGGGCTTTACTATTTTTCTTGCGCATATGCTGACTCTACTCATCTTCATGTTGCTACTGTTCATTCTAATAAATATGTTGATAGAACCAACCGTAGCCTTTGTAATTCTATTAATACCATTCATAATATTGTTGATTTGTGGCATTGTAAAATGGGTCATATGATTTATCCTAATATGAAACATATAACATGTATGCCTACTCTTTCTAAATCGAATAAAATTTGTCAAGTTTATCCTTAAACATGACAGTGTAGAAGTTCTTTTCCCTCTAGTTCATCTCTTACTTCTTATGTTTTCAGCATGTTACATATCGATATTTGGCGTCCCTATCATACTCCCACTTACAATGGATACAAGTATTTCTTGACTGTTGTGGATGATAACTCTAGCTTTACCTAGACTTTTCTTATTTCTCATAAAAGTGATGCTTTCCCCACTCTAAAAACTTTTCTTTGTTATATTGACAATCATTTTCAAGTTCATGTCAAAGTGATTAGGTCCGATAATGCTTTAGAGCTCACAGAAGGAGATGCTCCTATTTATTTTGCCCATAAAGGCATTGTTCACCAAACTTCTTTTGTTGGAACATCTCAATAGAATGATAGAGTCGAGTGAGAGCATAAACATCTTCTAGAAATAGCCCGAGCCTTATATTTTCAATCTAATCTCCCTTTGCAATTTTTTGGGGATTGCATTCTCACTGCCACCTACCTTATAAACATAATGCCTCTTTTAGTTTTACATTTTCAGACACCTTATGAGTGACTCCGCAAAACCAAACCTACTAATTCTTACCTTAAATCCTTTGGTTGTTTGTGTTTTGCATCCACCTTAAAACTTCATTGAACTAAATTTGACCCTAGAGTTAGACCCATGCATTTTTGGTTATCCTCCTCATAAAAAGAGTTACAAACTTTACAATTTCAAGACTAAAAAAGTCCTTACCAGCACAAATGTCATTTTGCATGAGCACTTCTTTCCATACAAACATTTCACTTCCTAATCTTCAACCTTGCCTACTTCACCTTTACCTAACTTCGTTTTTCTTAATCTCGAGTCTCCATCTCATATACAACTTCCCACTTCCACCAATACTGAGCTCCCTACTTATGTCTCTTTTACGTTTCCTCCTCATAGTCCTTTTCCTCCACCTACTTGGTGATTTGCTAGAATGATGAAACCGCCTGCTTACCTTCTCGATTACATCTATCATTTTCCTTTAGGAGCTTCGAACCAAGTTGCTTCTTCAACCTCGACCTTCACTACTCTTTCTACTATTCATTTGTGCAATTTGGTTCAACATGATTCTGTATCTATTGCTTTTCATTCTTCTATCTATTGCTTTTCATTCTTTTCTCACTATATATGCAAAACCCACCTCTTATAAAGAAGCTTCACAAGATCCAAACTGGGCTTTAACTATAAACAAGGAAATAGATGCTTTACATGCTAACACTACGTGGCATATCACTGATCTTCCTCCTAGAAAGAAGGTTATTTCTAGCAAATAGGTGTACAAAGAAAACTCAGATTTGATGGTACACTTAAACGCTATAAGGCCAGGTTAGTAGTCAGAGGTGATACTCAAAAGGAGGGGGTCAATTACTATGAAACATTTTTTCGTGTTATTAAACTATCTACTATTAGAGTTGCTATTATTGTGGCAGCCCCTAGAGCATGGAAAATTTTTAAACTAGGTATGAATAATGCTTTTTTACATGGAGATTTGGATTAAGACATATATATGCAAATGCCCTAAGGCATTCCTAACCCACTCAACATAGTTTGTAAGCTTCAGAAATTCCTGTATAGCTCACAGCAGTAGTTTGCCAAATTGATGACCTTTCTTAAGTTATTGGGTTATACGTAGTCTAAAAATGATTATTCTCTATTTTTGAAACATACTGCTGATCATCTCACTATTGTTGCTGTCTAGGTCAATGATATTTTAGTCACTGGCATAGACATTACTGAGGTTCATAAACTCAAATCTCTATTGAATTCTACTTTTGACATTAAAGATTTAGGGGAGCTCTATTATTTTCTAGGCCTTGAAGCTATCTCTTTTCCTACTAGAATTATTCTAACTCAACGGACATTTTCTCGTGAACTTTTAAAAGACACTAATTTTCTTGATAAGTCTGTTGTCTCCACGCCTCTTCCTGTAAATCTCAAGCTTTCCACAGATTTTAGCGAACCTCTTCCAAATGCTACTCATTATAAAATAGTAATTGGCAAACTCAACTTTCTCTCTCACACTAGGCCTGACATCTCCTTTGTTGTGCAAACTCTCAGTTAATTCTTGCAAGCACCTAATCAGCCTCATCTTTTCGCTCTGTAATATGTTCGCCACTATCTTAAAGGCACTATTCACCAAGGTATTCTTCCAAGAGTAGCAAATCGATTACATCTCCAAGCCTTTAGTGACTCAGATTGGGCTGCTTGTCTAACTACTAGAAAGTCAATAAAGGGTTCCTTGGTCTTACTTGGTAATTATCTGATTAATTAGAAATAAAAAAAGCAAAGCATTGTTTTTAGGTCATCTGCGAAAGCAGAATATAAAGTCATGACTCATGCAGCTTCCGAAATTACTTGGCTTGTGCAGTTATTAACAGAATTAGGGGTCCTAAATTTAAAACCTATTGCTTTGCATTATGACAATTAATTAGCTCTTCACATCGCCAAAAATCCAATTTTCCACTAAAGGACCAAACACATTGAGTTGGACTGTCATTTTACCAAGAAAAAGGTTCTTAAAGACCTTATTCACTTAATTTATTTACCAACCAAACAACAACTTGCTGACATTTTAACTAAGGCATTGTCACTCCTCAGCATAAGGATCTCGTGCGCAAGTTAGGAATGCTTGATTATCAACATTCCTCAATTTGTGGGGGGAGGGGGGTGTTGCAGGAGCTTATGCAAATACCAACTCAGCTTTAGTCTATTAGATTGTCAGTTAATTTCACATTTGTTAGAAGTTTGTTATTTTATTCTTTCTTATATATAAGAGCTGTATATATCTCTCCTCTGTACATACCAATAGAGAATAGAATAATAATACAAAGTACACAAAATTCTCTCTACATATTCCTCTCTACTGCTTGTTGTTCTTTGCTAAAACATATTTGAATTAGTGAAAACATTAAACAATGATCATTGCCACTAAATTCATAAAGTAAATAGGAAAATGAATCTTAGTAGGATGTGTATAAGTTAGCCTAGCTAGCTCATTGCTAGAGCAATAGAAAGACGAGTTATATATGAACATGTTTTTAAAGAATCCATATGACTGCCGCTTATTAGAGTACATGATCACATAATCCAATTGAAAGATGGAGTAGAGGCAATGAACTTAAGGCCTTATATATATGCTAGAGTGCAGAAATAAGCTATTTAAGAGTTAGTGGAAGAGATGCTTAAGTAAGGAATCATCAAAGACAGTTTAAGTTCTTTTGGTTCTTCTATTATTTTGGTTAAGAAAAATGATGGTACGTTGAGATTTTCTATGGATTATATCCTTGAATAAATGCACTATTAAAGATAAATTTTAATACCTTAATTGAGGTTTTGTTAGATAAACTTAGTGAGAATAAATACTTTATGAAATTGGATTTAAGGGTTGAATAAATATTATCAACTTCAAATGAATCCCAATCATATTCACAAAACATCATTTAAAGCTCATCAAGAATATTATCAATTTTTGGTGATACCATTTAGATTGATGAATGCTCGAGCAACATTTTAGAATTTGATGGATGCAATTTTCAAGAATTATTTGAGTAAACTAGTGTTAATTTTCTTTGATAATACATTAGTACATAATAGAGAATGGGAACAACATATGATTCATTTAAAGGAGGGTGTTGAATCGCATAATGGAGACTTATTTATGTTGTATGACTGGTAATTTCCCTCATCAATGACATTGTTGGTCATCTTTGGTAGAATGGTAGGTAGATTTATTCTTTGCATATATTGTATCAAGCTAAAAATTCAAGGAAGAGAGAATGAGCTGACTCATGGACCTAGATTCATATGTTTTCAATGGATCAGTCTATAAGTCAGACTCAGGCTCAGGCCTAGACTCAGGCTGACTCGAGACTCAACTATTATAAGTAAAGAGTTAGATTTCAGGTAGAGCCAAACCTAAGAAAAGCAAGCTCGAATTCAATTAAATAAATATTATTTTACACTTTTAATTTAAAAAATTATTTAAAAAATTGGCAGAGCCCAGCAATTACCATCCCTAAATTCTGTATTATATGCTCATTAGGTTATGAGAGAGAAGTAGCCATTAAACTGGTCCAATTTCCTATGACGCATACTCATAATAGAATGAAGCAGATTGTTGACAAACGCAGAACAGATAGACAATTTCAACCTAGTTTATGTAAAGTTGCAACCATATTGCCAGCATACTCTTTGGAATCAAAATAACCAAAAGCTGGGATCTATTTATTTCAGCCCTTTTCCAATAGCTCAACATATTGGCACTGTTGCTTATCGTTTGTAACTACTAGAGACAACTCTAATGCATCCTAGTTTCCATGTTTTCAACTCAAGAAACATGTTGTTCCATTCACATGAGTAACCAGACTCTCATCCATCCATATTAAAGTACCCGATAGCAGTGTTGGACAGACAATTGATCAATCGGAAAAAAAAGCCTGCTATGCAACTTTTGATTCAATGGTCAATAGATAACGTAGAAGACTGTTCTTGAGAGTATTCGTATGTTGTGATCAACGTCATCAAAGTGGTGTTGAGTATTGTCTCAAAATCAGAAATCTTAACTTCTCAAAGTCAGAAATCTTAGCTTCTCAAAGTCAAAAATTGTAGCTTGCTTTCGGTGATTGTTGAGTCAGAAATGGTGGCTTTTTTTGGTAAATTTCGATAGTGCAGACTGCAGTTGGCCTTCACCTTCACCCATTGAATTCTCTATAAAAGAGAAGCAACAACAACGAAAGAAGGAGAGAAGAGAGCAGAAATTGTCAAGAAAGAAGAGAGCAAAAGATTTCTAGTGTGAGAGAGTAGAAAATTTCCAAAAGTGACATAGAGCAGAAATTGTGAGAGGGAGAGAGAAAAAATTATATATATATTTGTTTTCTCTTTCTAGTAGGAATGAGTGAGCTTGGGTTAATTTATGTCTCATGAGAAATTGAGTTATAAATACTATTGTATATTCTCATTGATTATAGTGAAATATTTAATCGTCTTCAAACTGGATGTAGGCATTGTCAAACCAGTATAAAAATTTTGGTGTTCTTATTGTTGTTTTATTTTTACTCCAAATTTATTAACGTTTATGCACAACAAGTAGGAGGTATTGATATGGGAGGATGAGCTAGAGAAGTGATGAAAGGAGGAAGGCGATGAACAAGAGGAAATTTAAGAAGAATAAGACAAGTAAAATCGAATCAGAATGCACAACACGTGTAATACAATGAATGGTTGAATGTAACAAAGTAAGAAGGTAGTTGAAGACAAGAAGGTAGTTTAAGACTATGTATCAGGAAAAAACGAATTTTTCAACCACTAACGAACATCTTTTCTTCTTGAATTGCTCAATACAATTAGGGTTTCCAATAATTACTTATCATTAGATTGATATCTGTCAGACCCTTGTGCCCATATTGTCAATCTTCGTTTATGGGTGAGTTTGAAACCAATTGAAGAACAAGGAGATACAGCTCCGCTTGACTTTGAAACTTCAGTGTCAGCTTGATATGACGTTTTCATATACTTGAGATTAGAAGTCTTAACTTGGAAATGTTGCTCTGCTTTGATTTTCTTCAACTTTGATTTGGAAGATGCTGCATAGAATTTCTAGATAAGAAATTGGAAAAGAGGTAAGTGGTAGAGTTGGTAGAAAGTTGAAAGCGCTTTTCTCTTCATTGTCTGTTCTTCAAACACTGAATAGGAATTTGTGATGATTCAAGTTTTAATACGGGGAAAACCAATATCAGATTCAGATTCAGATTCAGATTCAGATGCTATTATTCTTGTTTTATTCAATCGTTGAATACAAGATTACTGACATGTTACATAACTAGCGGAGAAAGGAATAGAGATTCTGGGAAACAAGTATTCATTCCATTATCTGACATATCCCCTCCAAGAATCATTCGCATTATGTACGGAATTGTCTCAGTAGCTCCTTTCCTTTACCGCTGAAAACCATACTTCTTTTAGCAATACAAAATACAGAATTCACTTCAATAAAATCCATAAAGACTTCTGCGGGAGTACCAACAAATCAATGGATGTTTCAATGGTTTAAATCTGCATTAATCCTTCAAAAACTTCCATGGCAGAAGCTGGCAAACCCAGAAGCAAATTTATGCTTTTCCTCTCTTTACCATGAGACAGGAATAGAACTACTTCCTTCTCAGGCAAAGCCACAGGCCCTGATGAAATAGGTTCTCCCCATCCAAAGTCTGTGATGTGGAAGGACAACTTAGACCAAGTTGTGATCAAAAGAGTTGCAGCAAGAGAAGGCCTAGCTCTTGTGACCTCAAAATAATCAATGGCTGATCTCATGTAATCGTCATTAACCATTTTAACTGCATCATGAACTAGACCTACTGCAAAGGACAGTGAATTCTCTAGTATCTCACCTGCTTTGCACACAGCATTTGCTAGGACAATTCCATTACCGCAATATCCTTCTGGTAATGGTGGCACAAATTTAGCCCTTCCATCTACTGCAAACAGCAGTTTTGTCTGTTGATCAGGCACCATTCTTAGTGCTTGACATCTAGCTCTCCAGACAAAGGCTGAAAGAGCCTCAAATGTCGTGCACTTGGTTAAAACTCCATCTTCTATGGCCTTTCTCTTGAGCTTTTCAAGCTTCTCAGGATCAAAACAGAAGGCCCTGTACTGCATTTCTTCTTCATAAAGCTTGCTTGTTTTTGATATGTCCTCAATCTCCGCGAACTCATGGTGTGGAAACTCTATCTTAGGCGGGTTACGGACTTTCAGTAAGTTTCTTTCCAGGAACGGAGGGACTGTCAGCGGCAATCCCCTGGCAGTTTCGCCCCAGGAGTTCACAAATTCCATGGCACCGATTCCATCGAACATACAGTGGTTCATGCACAAGCCAAGAACAAATCCTCCGAATTTGAATTTTGTTACCTGTGAAGCAAGATTAAATTTTGACGAAATCCCAGATAGAAAATTCAGTCTTGCGAACTGTATATGCTCTACCATACGAAACACATGTACTTGTCCTGAGAACTCTGTTGAAATTAACAATATCTGTGAAACGAAAATGCCATGTTGGACCTGATACTATTGCTCTATCGTTGCATATGTGATCGACCAAGTTCATATTCTGCTAAAAATGAAGCTTTATATTGAATAGAAAGCCAGAAATGGCATAGTCTTTCCTGTTTTAAGAACAGACTTCTGGCATTGAACTATGATCATTCTCTTCAGGTTAAAAGAATTGAAAAAGAAACTTTCCAAATACCATAAGAACTGAAAAGAATATCTGTTTCTGCTGCATAGTTTTAAACCATTCTTCCTATTGTTTTAAATTATCACAAACTTATTCCAACGTATACCGCGAATGATTGCAATTTTCTAAGTAACCAAATTTCAAAATAGACGTGTTTAGAGTCGAACTAGACCTGCTTAGAGTCGATATAACCCAAGTCATCAACATCAATACGATTGAGAATCAGTGCCACAGAATTCGCATACCTGAGCCACCAGAGGAGGAATCTGCAGTATGTTTTGAGCACCAGGGATGTCGTAAACCAATTTCCCAAGTGTCGCAGGGTCAGGTTTTGTTAAGTCTCCTAATTGTTCTATTGTACAATCAGCTTCAGCTTCCACAAACACTGCACCCTCTCCAGTGCAATCAACTATAAGCTTCCCTTCTGTGCTAATTGTTAACCGACCTGCAAGTGGATAATAATGAACAAGAACTTTTGACAATGCATTCTTGATAACATCCACAGCATCCTCATTTCCTCTGTCATCAGCTTTGAAGCAGTAAATGGTTCTAACTATCACCGCAATGTTTTGGTCAAGGTTCGAGAGGAAATAAAGACCCTTTTCTGTCTCCTCTGCAGGAGTCACAAGAGTTGGTTCTTCTTGCTTAACTGTAAGTTGCAAGGCCTTACTGCTTTCAGGTGCCATTCGAAAGTTAAGACACTAATTGAATCCTGCCCACAAAGGAAAGAGTTACTTTGCGAAAATAACATACGATGTTATTGGAAGAGAAATAAAGTGACGATAATTCGTAGGAAGCACACCTTCAAGCACAGCAATATAGAATTGCAGACAAATGAGCAGCAGAGAAACTAAGATCCTTGGTACAGATTTTGAGAAAAGTAAGTGAAGTTATATAGGAAGAGATAGGCCAGTAATTGGACAACCGTGAGTTTTGGTTAACAAAATGCTACAAACATGACAGTGACAGGTGGAGAGTACTGATTTGAAACAATCATATACGTAAGGTTGTTTTAATGGAGGAACGTATCCAAAATCAGAAGAGTAAACAGATTCTTTTCGTTTACCCTTTGATTTGAACATTTGTCCTCTCTGCAATATCAACAGAAGGTGTCATATGGGTTGGGGTAGGCTACTGGCCGAAGAACCAAAACATTACCTGCAGCCAGCAATTCCTGAAAGCAGTGTGGAGCAAATCTAATATTAGTTGGTAGGGTTGGCGTCCAAATTTTGATTACTTGATGCTTTTTTATCATAATCGTTTTTAAACAATAATTGCTTTTGGTCCATGCCATCATCAATTATAGATTAAGGCATAGTTGATCCCCTTTTAGCTACAGTCCAATACTAATTATTTTTCTGAGGCCAAAAGTTAGTAAGTTACTTAGGGGCAAGATGTTTACCACAAAATGGTATTCAAGAAACCAACTTTTCCTACACTTTTTGTTTATCCTGAAGCAATATCTTGTGCAAAGTAGGAAGTGAATTTAATAATATATATACTGCCCTGCTAGTTAAAACTTCTTCACCATACATCAAGTGATAGTCTGATCAGAATATGTACAGGGCTTCTCACAAAGATGGATCATTTATATTTTCTGTTCCATTATTCCGAGTCCAAATACGTGTATGTTTTATTTTACAACTAGATCAAAAAAAGTCTTCGTAATGTATGACACTACACTTTTGATTTGATGGCATGTCTAGAAAGCCTAGCTCTTTTTTCTTGTGCACCACAATTTAGCTGTAATTAAGGAACTGTAGCAGCTAACTTAGGCAGGAAATTTAATAAGGATATAGTTGACTCAAGGGTCGAAACTTGTATTACGAATTAACATAATACTTTTCCTCAGTCGAATACAATCAGAGTGTTGCTAATTGAGTAGGTAGACAACCTCAACAGCCAAAGATGGGCAAATTACCAAGTGCGACACGACCTGGCCTCCAATGCAATGCTTTACGCCAAAGGTACGCCGTCTACAAGCAACGTAAGCTACTATCTTTACATTAGAAATTTCTGCTGTGAACCAATGAAATTAGAACTTTGAAGCCTTAAAAGTAGTTGCGAACAAAGATTTACACCTAATGTTGAATCAAGAAAATTAATTTCTACTCATTTGTTAAAAAAGGCAGTCAACAATTACATCTAAAAGGGCTAACAAAAGGGGTGGCGGAACTGCATAAATATCTACTTAAGGTCAGGTAAGTAAGCACTTGATTTGAGGACTAGTATGGTACAAACAAACTCAGTTGTGTGTTTCTTTTTTTTTTCTTAATCTGGAAACCGTCATTAGATCCAAATGGCGATCCTGGTATATCAACAGGTACAGTGTTGAAAGACTCCTGGGGGATCCTGTCTGCATAGTACACCACAATTCATGTATAAGGCTCAAAAGTAACCTTCCGATTAAGGTTGATTACGCATCATCATCCCCATCACCATCCTTGTCTGCATCATCATCAGCCTCAGCGTTCTCTTCAGCTTCTTCCCCTTCATCATCTTCATCAGACATGTTATTTATCACCTCTGTGATTATATCTTTAACCTCTGCTTTTCTATGCATTAGGTCCACACTGAAGTGGGTACCTAAACAAGAATATACAAGTATGATTAGTGAACATGAATCAAACCACAAGTGTTGTGTGCCATAGAAAAAAGATAAGCCATTAAACATACCAAGTTGTCTGAGAATATCGGATAAAGTTGCCTGCAGATTGACAGAAATAATTTAGAAATAATGGAACTATAATAAACCTTGAGCATTGATCCAAACCATGCAACATGCACTTACAGTATTGAAATCTACTTCCTTCAGAATATCCACAACAACAGCATGCATCTCCTCTCTGGTGGGTTCTGCCTTGGTCTTCTTGCTAGATTTGGCTTTGCCTTATTTTACAACATTGGAACGCAGAAGACATAATCGTATGATCAATATGCATTGCATGATTGATAATGTAATGAATACAAAGACAAGATGTTTTAAGATAAAAAATTTAACTACGCTTCTTAAAAACTAGAATGAAAAACTAATACACTACATGAGACCATCACCAGTCAATGACTAATCTTTGTTGAAGACTGCATCAGGAAAAACTATATCCAAACTCAAGGAAAATCATAATCACATGAACCACATTATTTTCTAAGGAAAAAAAAAAACACTATAATCCAAACTTATTCCCCGTTAGATGTTGCAAACAACCTCATGTGAAAAACTCTGGATTGAATTTTTATTAGCACAATAAGTGCACTGACTGGCTTTAATGCCTGCAATCAAGCACTAAGAAAACCACCACTTTCTAAGGCTTGAAAACACCTTGTTCTCCAGTTCAAGCAGCCTTTTATTGGAATTCAAATTCCCATTTTACCAATTTTGGTACTACCAAGTATTTCTTTCCCAACTTTATAAAAACTGAGGTGTTGACTAATAGATAATGAATAAAATGTCAAAAGGTTTTTAAAAAGTAAGTATAGAAAAAAGCAAATAGGTAAAACCTATAAAGATTAGACAAACCAAGCCCTAATCTGGTTTATCAAACACAAAGCACTAAAACATCTGCAAAAAGAGAACGAGAAGAATTCACCTTGATCTTTCACAGAACCCCTTGCTGATGACTTGCCTGACTCTTTCTTGCTAGCTGCTTTGTCCTTGGTGGAGGCACTCTGTTCTTTAGTTCTTTCCTTTTCAACCTTCTGCTTCTTAGATGAAGACCCCTTTGTCTTAGAAACAGATCCAGAAGTTCCATCAGTATCCTTAACTCTTCGTTTTGATGATGAGCCAGAAGACATTTTGGTAGATTTTGAAGAACTTTTAACAGGCTTCACAGTGGTGTTCTTCGCAGGTGTAGATTTATCCTTTCTTTTAACAACTGAACTCTCCTTCTCAGTTTTCCCTACTTTAGTCTTCTTGGTAGACATTTGCTCCTTTGGTTGATTTTTCTCTTCCTCTGATTTGCTATCCTCATGATCACTCCCATCTTTTTCAGACAAATCATTGCCATCCTCATCTTCATCCCCATCTTTAGCATTGGGAGATTCAACTTTATCTTCATCCTCAACCTTTGACAATTTCTTTCTTTTTTCCGAGGATGGGGTTGTTAGTTTCTTTTTCTGCATAACAGTAAGACACAAAATATATTGAAGATTCAATCCCAAAAAAAAATGACTTACAACATCAATGATCCAATATCTAAAGAATTGTAATAAAATCAAATGATTATCATTAAGAGTAATCCCTACAAAGTAAAAAAAAAAAACAGCATAACTGGACAGCAACAATAAAATGAAAAATACAAAAAAAAGAAAAATAAATACTATGAGAACCTTCTTAATTAATTCAGAGTAAACCGCACAGTCACAATAATGCAACAACAATTCAGGTTTCAAGAATCCTGAGGGAAACCATGGATAACAAATGTCAAGAATACAAACGTAAGGACTTCTATCCATAACACAGTATCTTCTGCCCAACAATTTTCTTTTTCATTTAGAATGCTGTAAGAAACATCAAGTTTAAACACCTAGCATAAACATACGAAAGCACCTTTCTCCAAACACCAACATGTCATTAGATTAAGAAAAAGCTACAGTTTCAGAGTTAAAAAATCTGGTTCCCATGCATTCCAAACATAACCTTACATAATTTACTAACAAAATAAAAGGCTTCACAATGCAAGGGCAATTCCACAGGACACAAACCTTGGCTGGTGTAACTGATGCCTCTCCAGAAATCCCACCTTTGCCAGAAGAAACCTTTCGCTTCTTACCCTTCTGAAATCAAATCAGCATCATCTATCACTATTTTTTTTAAAACCAGAAAACTGTAACACTTTGCAACTAGAAAAAAAGTTAAGAACGGGAAACCTGTTCCTTCTCAGCAAGTAAGAGGTCAGTTGTAGGATGTGGGGATTCTAAAAACTCGAATATCTTTACAGTAAGTTCTTCCTGAAAAGATATGCCAATAACAACCAATAAATTCAAGATGAAATTAGATTCTAATTATAATGAAATAGAAATATCCAGATTTTTTTCACAATCCGACCTTTCTGACATTGGCTTTATTTATCGGAACATTAAGCACATCACAGAAGTCCATCAACTTTTCTTTAACACACTTGTCAAGCTTTTCCTTTACTTTAGCCTTCTGTTTTTCCTGCAAAAAGTTTTGAAGTCTGCATTAAGAATTACTTTTAGCACCAGCAATAGTTAATGCATAAGTTGATAGTCGTGCAAATCAGCAAACTTCAAGTGAGCATAATTCATGGACATAAATCACATGCATAAACAGGAAGATTTAAAAAATGAATAATTTTCAGCACTTAGTTGAAGACCTCATTCTCAGCCCAAACAAAGCCTGAAAACTGGCCTATGTTCCTCTTCAGATTGTGCACCTGCAAAAAGAACAATAGTTGAAAATCAAAGAGGAAAGCAACAAATAAATGAGGTTCAGAGTAAAAGGAATATTAAAAAAAAATGAGATACAGAGAAAAAAGTCAAGGGTAACCATTCAAAAGATAGATCTGGTCAAGCACCTTAGCTTTCTTTCCAAAGAGTATTGTATGAAGCATTTGCAGATTGTCATCAGGTTTTCTCTTGGACAACTTGAAAGCCACTGAAACAGTTCACAATATCAGACAAAAAATAAAGCCAGTCTGCTGTCACAACAAAGTCATAATAAGTAAATAACAAAGAGAAAAGAAACAAATCTTTAAGTCTCTTCAACGGAGAAATATATGCTTCATGCCACGAGATAATATGAAATCTTCATGTCAACTGTGTTTACCCTAGATTTACACAAGAATATCCATCTTCCACATCTTCTAGCAGTTGTATCATTACCAATAAGATACAAAAGTATAAACAAGAGAGTATAAAGCAGGTAGAACTAAAAGTACACCAACAAACTATATCTAGCTCAGAATGATAAGGGGCTCAATTCTTTCATTTGGCAAGATGAAAACCTTGAATAAATCAGGAGGTTCATGACAGTGGAAATTATAGGTAGAAACAGGAAAAGCTCTTCCCCTATGTCCATCCATCATATCATATACGATAAAAAATAATGACAGCAACTAATTTTACAAGCCTGCATCAAGAATCACCCACGGTGATGCTTATTATAAAGTAGACTTTTAATACATTCATTTCACACGGAAACAAGAGGATCTCTTTGCTCCAATTATGATAAAACTAAACCTTTCAATCCGTTTCAGGACAACCAATTTAAAGAAACTCAAGAAAGCAAGAGAAAACTACCATTTGGGATGTCCTTCAAAGGCGCGCCAGTTCCCTGAAATAACAAAAAACTCGAAAATTACTGCAACTGCTCCAAAATTCGACACCTAAATTCCATAAAAATACAACAAAAAAAAGCAGTAGGCTAGACGGAGCTGACCTTCTGAATAGACAAGGGCTTAGTAGCGGATCTCCCGGCCTGAGGCGAGGAGTAGCGCTCCACCGTCTTTCTTTCCCTAGTGGGCCTCTCGCTGCTCGGCGTAACCGCCTCTTTAGCTTTACCTATTTCACTCTCTACCTCTTCCTCCTCTTCCTCCTCCTCCTCGTTCATTTCCTTCTCTTTCACTTGCTCAGTCTCAACCTCAACATCTTTCTTATCCGAAGAAGCTTCTAGAGTCTTCTTCTCTTCTTCTTTTTCTTCTTCTTCAGGCTTCACTTCCTCTTTCTCTTTCTCTTCCACAGGAACTGCAGCTTCCTCCTCTGGTTTCTTTTCCTCTAGGGTTTCGCTTGCCATGGACCACGCGACCAAATCGAGAAGAAACCAAACAACAAGTATTGATAATCAAAGAAAACCCTTAATTCGGAGAAACCAAATAAATGCTAGGGATCAGGGACACTGAATTTGATTCAGATTGGGGATTTTTGGAGGAAAAAAGGGCGGGGGTTCAAAATTTTCCTTTCCCAAATAGAGAGCGGGCTTTAGCGGTTTGTTTGGACCTCCGTCAAAGACACCGAGCTCAAGGTCTTTCTTTGCTCCCGCTTGTATTCAATTTTTTTCCTCTATACGACAACGTAGCACTTCAGAATCTAATTGACTGGTCACGTGAGCGTACTCTTACTTAGATGGCCAGTCACGTGAGATACTTAGACCCTATATTCCGCTCCACGCAAGTAAAGTCTTAAACCACTCGGCTTAGATTGGAGATGGAGAATCCGAATCCAGTTCCGACCCGACCCTGTGAACCAGAACTCGACCTCTACACCATTCCCAGCTACTCTAGTAAGTAACCTCCTCTCTCTCTCTCTTTGATTGTTTTCTCAGAAAATAGTTTCTCTCGGGAAAATATTCTATTATTTTGTTTATGATATTTGGTTCCTTTAGGTTGGTTTACATGGGACGACATACACGAAACGGAGAGGAGCGCATTGAAAGAGTTCTTCGACGGGAGGTCCATAACGAGAACTCCCAAAGTGTACAAAGAATACAGAGACTTCATCATCAACAAGTTCCGCGAAGATTCTTCTAGAAGGCTCACGTTCACCGAGATTCGGAAGTCGTTAATTGGAGACGTTAACTTGATCCACAAGGTGTTTCGCTTCTTGGAGAAGTGGGGACTTATTAACTTCGGCGTAGTTTCGTCTCCGGATGATGACCCGGACAGCGACGAGTCGGGAAACGTTAGGGTTGAAGACGGGGCTCCGAATGGGGTCCGAGTCGTGGCCACCCCGAATTCTTTGAAGCCTCTCTGGGTGCCCCGCCGACATGTCGGCGACGTTGTTGAGAATGGAGTGAAGTTGCCGCCATTGGCTTCTTATTCGGATGTGTATAGTGACTTGGCAAAGCCAAAGAGGTTTTTGTGTGGAAGTTGCGGTGGAAATTGTGATTCAGGCAGATACGAGGACGATAAGGTATCCTCAAAGATTAGAGCTTTTCTTTGAATTATTCTGCAAATTCTTGTATTGTATCTTATTGTGTTCGTATTTCACTCGTTTGGAGTATCCTAATCACCATTCAGCAGGGTGGCTATGTGATATGTGTAAAATGTTATAAAGATGGAAACTTTGGAGAGAACAAGAGTAAGGATGATTTCAAGTTTATTGACAGCAGCTCGAACGAAGCTGTTTGGACCGAGGCCGAGATTTTGCTTCTTTTAGAGTCTGTTTTGAAGCACGGGGACAATTGGGACCTTGTTGCTCAAAGTGTCCAAACTAAGACTAAACTAGATTGCATATCTAAGCTTATTGAGCTACCATTTGGGGAATTTTTGTTGACTTCTGTGACTGGAAGGGGTAATTCCGGTGTTTTGAGTGGAAAGATAAATGGGACTGAACAAGTTCCATTATCTCCTCCGGATCATCTACAGGAAGTAAAGAGTGAGGGTGAATTGCATGAGAAGACGGATGAAACTGAGCAAAATGGAGATTCGGTGACTGAGGCTCATCCTTCAAAAAGACAATGTGTTGCTTCTGTTTCTGATGGTGGTAGTTCTTTGATGAAACAGGTATGATCAGTTACTTGAAGTCTAGCGAGAAGATGTTTAATGTGTCTCTTGTTCAATTTTGTTTTCATCTTAATTAGTTGGGAATCGTGTCAAGGATCTAATGCATGACTAATTTGTTGGATGAAGTGATTACTTGGCTATTGATCTGTTTTGTAGAAAGTTTAAGGGAACCTTCTATAGTAATGGGGGTTTCTTATGCTATTTTGGCTACATATGGGTTCTTCATCTCCTTACGTCAAAAGTATCATGACTCTTGTTTTTTCTTCCTATTCATGCTTTCCATTTTACCATGTACTCTGTCTAATTCCCAATCTTTCTTTAGGTTGCTTTGATCTCGACCTTGGTTGATCATGATATCTCAGCTGCTGCAGCTGATGCTGCTGTTGCAGCCCTTTGTAATGAAACCTCATTTCCAAGGGATATATTTGATGGTGAAGTAGACTTCCCGACCAACAGGTTTTGTTCTTTGGATGTCCATTCTGAATTAGAGAGGTTTATATGAAATTGTCTCCTCTAAGGTTAATAAGATTCCTGGTTTTAACTTGTTTACCGGCATGTCTTTAATTATTTATAATTTATATTTTCAGACCCTGTCCTTATGAAGATTCAGAGATGAAGGAGAGACCCGCTCATGCAGGTAATTTTAGTAAATGCATTTTTGCACCTCGATCCAGGAGGTATTGAGAAACGAAATCACTGCAGTGCTGTCTACACTGGATTATGCTTGCGTGATCACTATAAATCAAGATGGAGTCATTTTTCCCCCCTTTAAATGCCTTTATTTCTCCCTTTTCTGTTTTGGTTAAGATTACCTACTATGTTATTTAAATTCAGTCTCTTCATTCACCTATATCTTTTTCAGATACTACAGAAACATCCCAAATGCAGGATGATGTACCTTTAACTTTGCGGCTTAGAGCTGCAGTAGCAACAGCTCTTGGATCAGCTGCTGCTCGTGCCAAGTTGTTGGCTGATCAGGAAGACCGAGAAATTGAGAATTTGATGGCAGTCATACTGGAGACGCAGGTAGAAGGATGTTTTTCATTTCAACCTTCATTTTATGCAATGCAGAGTTAAAATTAGATAATTTAGAAGAAGTGGCTACTGATACGTGCTCTTTTTGTGGCTGAATCATCAGTTGAAGAAACTGAAATACAAAGTAAAGCATTTTGATGATCTGGAAGTTATAATGGAAAAGGAGTATGCGGAACTGGAGGAATTAAAAGAATCTCTGATTGATGAGCGGATAGATGTCATACAAAGAGCAATTACTTCTGGCATACCTAAATGGAGGGATTATAGTGGTGCAAAACCTTACAGTGGGAGTTAGATCATTCTACTGTTGAGAAATAGAATGTAGATCTAGCATTTATAGGATTCTAATGTTCAACTTAAGCGTAATTTCCTGCTATTTTGAAGCAATCTGCTTACCTAAGTCTAGGATGGGTGTACTTGACACAATTTGGTTATTACCTTGTATTAATGAACTGCTAACAGTCCAAATCCGGTATTGATCCTACATGGTCTTTAATTTTAAGGACTTCAATTTTTTTTACCATAGAAAAAACTACAAGGCACTTTAACGTTCTTTACATTTATAAGACCCTACTCCCACAGGGACAAAGCTGCTTATTTCCTTTGTTGTGAATGTGATACTGATTTTAGTATGACTATAACGTGTGGTAAAGTTTTTGTTCAGAATTATGGCTTTATGTTAATTCACCGTGGAACAGAAATAGCGGTCACTTTCAAGCTGGTCTGGATTCTGTTTGTGTCCTTTTGTGGTTTCATCTGGAAAGATATTTGCTACTTACATTTCAAAGCCGAAGACAGTACAAGTGTCTGGATTTTTACATAGTATTGCAGCAAGTAAGATTACAGAACTCTTGCTGGAAATCAGACCAAAACTACTAGAAAAACACTCCACACCACGCACAAATATTCAATCTTGTCCAGGTCTCATCCCAGACAAATACAAAACTTGCCTTGAGACCCCGTTGCACAGGTTGCGCTCAGATACTTTTCATGCAGAACTTTCTTGCATTCAGCTACGCACTGAGCAAGTGTGCATGGGTTGATTTGTATGCTAAACGCTGCCTCCACTGTTTGTGGACCCATAGCCATGAACACAAGCACCAGAACCATAACCATCACTCCGAACTTCGCAGCTTGGCACTTCATGTTAAAACTTCGTCTGCTTGCTTACTATGCTACTCCAATCTTGTCTGGAACATGACCAACACAGCCCCACAATTTATAGAGAGGGCATACATGATTACGGTTGATGAGCGACACATTTAAAAACAGATCATTAGCACACCAATGTCCAATGGCCTGAGGCCCTGATGAAACAAACCATTCACATTCTAGTGGCAGCTGCTTTTGCAGCAATCCACCAGGAATTAGTATAAACCAATTAACGACGAGCAGATAGCCCAGACTCTGCGCTACGTGTTGGTCGTGGATTCCAATGTTCATTTGCCAATCACCGTTTAACATTACTCTCCCACTTGCGGCTCATAAACGACATTGACGAGACGGTGATTGGCCAGTGTTTGTTAATATGCCTCTGTCAAATTGCCGACAAATTGGGCGGCAGAGAGCATCGGGTCAAGATCATTGTATTCACTCAAATGCACCAAACTCTTCGGTTAGTTATGGCGTAAAAAAACATAGTCAGCGTAACCTCAAGCCGCTGATGAATTGGTAAAGGACTTTTCTGTTATAATATTACTGGTAACTCGACCAAAACACGTTTTAGAATATTTGGATACAGCGATTGTAGTAAGAGAACCAAAGGGAACGAAGAATAACAACATGACAGAGACACCACACACTGAATATAGCATACAATGTTTAGAAATCTACGATATAAGTCTATTACATGATTCCCCTACACTCGCGTACACGCTAAGGGTCCTACATCTTCTTTGCGAAACGCCCTACATCTTCTTTGCGAAACGCAATGTAATACTCGACATCTCCATATTGCGTCGTTCCTTGTTTAATGATCTTCCCCGTCCAAATTCACTATAATAATCGTCTTCCCCTTAACAACCTTGTCGATCAAATTAATCTCAGGAAAACGTTTCTGTAAATCGAAAACGTATTCCCAGGTAGCATTACTATGCTCCCCATCGGACCATTGTATTAGTCATTGCGTTACTGCTCAGTTGTTTCGTTTGGTCTTGCGTCGATCCAGAATTGCCAGAGGCACCCGCTCTATCGGCGTTAGGAATTCTGGCAAGGTAGTAGTAGTGCGAGACTGACCTTCATACGTCCTTTTAAGCTACGATACATGGAAGACTGGGTGTATCGAAGTAAAAGTCGGAAGTTCCAATTTATAAGCTACCTTCCCAATTATTTGAACGACTTTGTAAGGACCATGATATAAAGGCGTTAATTTTTTATTGCTCCGGCGTTGAAGTGAGAATTGTTTGTAAAGCTGTAATTTTAACAGAACCATCTCCCCTTCCTGGAACTCTCTATCAGTACGTTTCGCATCCGCGTATTGCTTCATTCGATTCTGGGCCCTTTGCAAATGGAATATGGTAATATTAATCATTGTCTCTCGACTGTGTAACACGCGATCAACCTCCATGAGTTTGGAGTCCCCTGCGATGTACGGTGTATACACTGGAGGTGGATGCCCATATAACACTTCGAATGATGTAGTGACAATCGCCGATCGATAGGTGATGTTGTACCACCACTCCGCCAAAGCTAACCATTCTCCCTATTTCTGAGGGGTTTCACCATAAAATCATCGTAGATATGTCTCCAGAATCTTATTCACAGCTTCGGTTTGACCATCTGATTGAGGATGGTATGTTGTTGAGAACTTCAGATGAACACCCTATAATTGTAACAATTCCTGCCAAAATTTGCTTAAAAACACAAAATCCCTGTCGCTAATAATGAATTCAAGCATTCTGTGTATCTTAAATACATTATTAAGGAACAATTCAGAAATGTCATAAGCAGTGTAAGGATGTTTCACCGTAATAAAATGACTATACTTCGTAAATCTGTCAACAATTACCAGAATTACCGATTTCCCCCAAGAGTGTGGCAACCCTTCAATGAAATCCCTACTCACTCCCTTCCAACTCCCTTCGGGTATACGAATAGGTTGAAGCAATCCAGGGTATGCCGAAGTATCATACTTGTTACGCTGACAAATCATGAAATTTTGCACTTAAACACGTACGTCCCTTTCCATCCCCTTCCAGTAGAACATCGCCTGCAATTTCTTAATGGTTGCCACCCCCCCTGCATGACCCCCCATGGCGTCATCGTGACTAATTCGAATAATCAATTGTCGGAGGGTTGGAGTAGCGCCAATCACCAATTGACCTTTCCACCACAGTAATCCTTCCTTCCACTCATAGACGTTAGTCTTAGCAGTGCCTGGCTCTAATTGTTTAATAAACTCCTGAATGGTGCTATCCTCCTTCCAACTTCGCTTGATATCCTCTAGCATCTCACTCTGTATCTGCGACACTGTCATCATCAACATTTCAACACTTGTAATCCGAAAGAGTGCATCAACAGCCGCATTCTCTTCGCCACTGCGATATAGCACCTCGAAGTTATATCCCAGTAACTTCGGCAGCCACGATTGTTGGAACGGCGTAGATAACCGTTGCTCCAACAGGTACTTCAAGCTGCGGTGGTCGGTGCGAACGATAAAAGGTTTTGGGGTCAGGTAATGATGTCATTGTTTGATGGCCTTGATGATTGTCAAAAATTCCTTCTCATAAGTCAATAAACCTTGGTGTCTTGGTGCTAAAGATTTGCTTAAATACGCGATTGGGTGTCTCTCCTACTATAATACAGCACCTATTCCTTGACCACAAGAATCTGCCTTAACGACAAAGGTCTTGGAGAAATTCGACAGAGCCAATACCGGGGTAGTCATGATTGCGTTCTTCAAGGTCTCGAAAGCTCCCTGTTCCTCCTGTTGCCAATTCCAGTCATCCATTTTCTCTTTGGTGAGTAATTCAGTTAAAGGTTTCGCCGTAACTCCATAACTTTTAATGAATCACCAGTAATACCCTGTGATACCCAAGAATCCTCGTAACTCCTTAAGACATTTAGGGGTCAACCATTCCTCAATTGTTTTAACGTTTTGAGGATCAGTGGCTACCTCGGCTTCTAAAATTGTATACCCCAAATAATCAATCTGGCGAGCACCAAAAGCGCATTTGCTCCCTCTGAGATATAATTGATTGCTCAGCAAGGTGTTAAGCGCTACAGATAAGTGTTCGACGTGCAGAGTCAATGAAGAGCTATAAATTAAAATATCGTCGAAGAACACTAAGATAAAATGACGAAGGTAAGGTTTAAAAAATTCATTTATCACCCATTGGAATTTAGAGGGTGCGTTTGTCAGACCAAAGGGCATCACCAAGAATTCGTAATGCCCTTCGTGTGTTTTAAAAGCGGTCTTCTGGATATCGTCGGGTCGCATGCGGATCTGGTGATAACCCGAGTGGAGATCCAACTTCAAAAACCAACTTGCCCCATGCAATTCGTCCAGGAGTTCTTCGATTAAGGGTATGGGGAATTTGTCTTTCACTGTATGCCGATTCAATTTGCAGTAGTCGACGCATATCCTCCATGAATTGTCTTTCTTTTTGACAAGGACCACCGGCAAAGCATACGACCCATAGCTGTGACGTATGAAACCCTGCTTCAATAGTTGCTGGACTTCCTGCTCTATGATGTTCTTCTGCACTCCCGTATAATGGTATGGTCGCACGTTGATTGCATCGATTCCTTCCTGGAGCACAATCTGATGATTAAACGGATGATTCGGAGGTAGCTAGGTAGACTCCTGAAACACTTCGGCATAATCGGCCAACACCGCGTTAATTTCGTTGAACACGCTTCCTTGCTCCTCCGTTAATTGCATTTGCTGGAACTGATACTCCATAAGGGTTGACAGTTGCAACATGAATAGCTACCCCCCTTCAATTCCCTTTAATGTTTTCTGAAGGCCTTTACTATTGATGACTCTGGACTTGCTATCTGGACCCCCTTTAATGTCACCACCTTCCCATCCCATCGAAATGTCATCTTCCTAGTGTGAAAGTTACATAGAACATCATCCAAACCCATAAGCCACTGAACTCCTAAGACAACATCGCAACCGCCCAATGCTAGCACCAATGCATCCATACAAAAAGATAATCCTTGCATTGTCCACACAAAATTCTTACAACACTGAGTACATCGCAATTGCAACCCTCCACCCACCATTATGGTGATGGGTGCAATGTCCCACACTTCACATGTTCCCTTCTTAACCACGGATATGTCTACAAAGTTGTGGGTGCTGCCATTATCAACGAGGATATAGATCTGCCTCCGTTGATGGACCCCAAGCAACCTCATTTGTCTGAATTCAGTCTCACTCGCAAACCCCGTCATGGCATGTATTAGCGTAATCCATGCTATGCACTTGTTATCTTTGACCTCTTCTATCGGTTATTGTAGATAGTTTCCAATTGTATTGTTAAGCTTGTAAATAGGTAGATTTAAACTTGATTTTATCTCCTAAAGTTTAGGGATTAACTTGCGAACA
>JANIJH010000006.1:70807305-70819618 GCA_024520975.1 Erythroxylum areolatum | reverse complement strand
GACTGTGGTTTGTGACTAAAGTAACTATGGTTACAAGTAAGCTAACTATAGTTAATAATTAATAACGATAGTTTACAGACCCCAAAAGACTACTGCCTTCCCCTTTTTTAGATCCCTCCATGGAGAACGTCGAGCGTAATTCTCCCATGTCCTTCTCCAATCGTTCCGTCCGCCCCTGTACCTCTGATAATAACTTTTCGCTCCTATCCTACAACTCCAACAACAGACGTTCATGCCGCCCTTGTGCCTCCATTAGACTTTTCAGGGTATCTTCCAAACGCTTAAACTCCGCTCCTCTGGTTCCTTCCGCTATTGATGTGGACAGACTCGATTCTCTAATACCAATTGTTATAGTATTACTGGTAACTCGACCAAAATACGTTTTAGAATATTTGGATACAGCGACTGTAGTAAGAGAACCAGACAAGAAGATTACAAGGGAACGAAGAATAACGACATGACAAAGACACCACACACTGAACACAACATACAACATTTAGAAACCTACGATATAAGTCTATTATATGATTCCCTTACACTCGCGTACACGCTAAGGGTCCTATATCTTCTTTGCGAAACGCAGCGTAACACTCAACATCTCCATACCGCATCATTCCTTGTTTAATGGTCTTCCTCGTCCAAATTCACTGTAACATTTTTTGATTTAAGTAAGGTCGTGGGTTTGAACTCTTATCGTGTATGCAGTCATTTAAAACTTAAGGTCAGAGTTTTGCCTTCCGCAAGGAACCTACCGGGCTCGAACGGGGATTAGTCTGGGTGTAAATGGCTTAAAAATGCCTTCCTATAATTAGGACTCTCTTAAAACACCTCATAGGAAAAAAATGGTCATCGTTAAATTTTTTTGAAGTTTTTCATCGATAATAATTATTTTGTGAAATGCAAAACATTCTGTCTACAAAAAATAACATAAGAGACAAAAAAGATTTAACAAATAATTGCTTTTTTATTTACTGATTATTTTATTTAACAAAAAATAATTTTGGAAGACTAATTTTAAATTTTAAAAGTTCAATTTTAATTAAAATTAGAAGATTTTCATATTGATATAAAAAATAAAAAGTCTTGATATGCTTAATTCGAAATATAAAAGTAAAATAATACGGAATTTTCATGTAATTTTTATTAGTTTGAATTATTTTAATAGTATTTTATAATATTAAAAGAAATTTTATTAAGCATTTATTAAATTATTTTAATAAACATAACCGTGCAATATTTGTTATTTAATTAAAACGTAAAAGTTATTTATTATTATCATGATTGACGAATTTAAAATTCAATTCGTTTACCGAAATCTAAACAGTCTTGTAAATTACAGGCCCAAAATGTTGTTTGACCAAAAAAAGTGAAAGCGGTCCGTTTAATCATATACACAAATGCCGCCAGTTTCCCTCCTTCCCAAACAAAACAGCTCCAAGTGCAACCTACACTCCCAAAACGCAGAGCTAATGCCCAGGCGACGCCTCCGCCTCTCCTCTTACTCCGACGAGGACGATGACAATGATATTCATCTCCAGGAATCCGCCGCTGAGCAACGTCCTTCCGTTGCTAACCCTAGCACTCTAATTCCAGAGCCCGTCCCTATTTCCGACGACGAGTTCATCGACGTCTCCGACGACCTCGACACACCTCCTCCTCCAGAGCCCGATTCTGAACATAACTCGTACGAGTCTCGTCCCGCACGTCCGTTGAGCTCCGACGAGGGCTCCGGTTGCCCGGTGAGTGATTGTCTTTCGAGGATGGGATTGAGATTGAAGAGAGAGTGGTTGGAGTCTTGTATTCGTGGACTTGACCTTGATGTTGCGACAATGGCGAAGCTGTGTTTCGAACAATTCTTGTTCTCCGATATGAATTACTTCGGCGGAGGTGTGCTTCCTCCGAATGTTGATTCCATGCATCTCGTTGATCTCTCGGGACCGTTTGTGCTGCAGGTAACCTTAATTTTGTGTGCTTTTGTTTTTTATAAAAATTTTGAACTCCTAAAAGTTTAGCATTCATGGTACAGAATTATTCATCACGTTGTAAAGTTTCAGTGAACTAGGACTTGGTACTCGTACCGTCGTGATACGAAGTTAATAAATTACTTGGAATCGGTTTTTCAGTTGGAGTTTATTCTTACCCTGTGAATCAATTCGTTTTTCAGGTAGATGAGATAGTTAATATAAGTTGTCCTCTAAGAGACAGGTATCAGGAAGCGTCTCCTGGAAGCAAGAGGTGTCTCAAACTATCTATGACAGATGGTGTTCAGCGGGTGTTTGGCATGGAATATAGGCCTATCAAGGATCTCAAAGTCTTGGCTCCTGCAGGATTAAAGGTTTATCTTCTGTGGACTATATAAATGGTCATACTTTTAGATTATTCCTTTTATAATAATGAGTGTTAGTTCTGATGATGGTCATATAAAATTTCTCAGATTAAATAAAACAATATATTATCTTTTCATGAAATAACACATTTTCTCAGGCTTTCATAGTAAGTCGTTCCCTTTTAATCATCTGGCACCTGACTGCATGACTACACAAGCCAGGCTGCTAGCAATTGCCTCTTTAACAGTATGCCAAAATATCATCATGATGATTTTAAGTCAATAGAGAGATCGTGGTGTTTTAAACTTTATCACAAATCTAGTTCTTAAAGTTGATGTCCTGGATAAACAGTAAAAGAAGGTCTAGGTGGAGAAAGGAAACTGATGCTGAATATTCTTCTCAAAAAATGCCTGTCATAGTTAACTGTAAGCTTAATTCTTTTGTAGATTGTGATCTGCAATGTTCATGTTCGACGTGGGCTTCTATTGCTGGTACCTGAAGCTATAGAAGTTCTTGGAGGAACCGTTCAAGAGTTGGATGCAGCTCGCCAACGCCTTGTTAATGAAGTAAATAAACCACCAAGGGGGAAAAGGTAAATTTTATACGTATCTAGGATGTCTTGAGTTGTTAAGCATTTAGAGTGGCAATTCCTGCTGCGTATTCTGCCATTGTCACCTAGAAAGAAAATAAGAAAGGGCTAAGGGCATGATTCAGCTGTTTGTCCTTCTGCTTTTTCCTTCTTTAAGTAAATGCAGAATGCAGAATGATCTTGCACATGATGTTTAAATTAAGGGTATCTCGATTCTATGATATCCCTTGTAGGAGAAAAAACTATTGATTTAAAACAGCCCCAGAAAATGGCCATTGCTAAGCTATAAGACTATTTTATCCTTATGCAGGGTTCATATGTTATTGATTGTTTTGAAGCACTACTCTTGACCTTTATTGGTTGTTTTTTTGAATTTTAAAACAGACTGTTGATATTCCTATCATTCATTCTTCACGAGTCTCAAAATATAGATGCTTTATTTCGTAGTAAGTAGTAGCATGCTCATTTAATGTTGTATGAAGAGTCTTTAATTTGCTGTAATTCTTTTTGGTGGTGAAATATTGAATTATTAATTTCTTATTACCAAACATTCTTGTCCTGATTTAGAAAATTTTTTGTCGTACTCAAGTCGTTGGTACTGCTTTAATGTACTTACTATTGGCCTATTGCCTTACAGATCAAGGACAGGATTAGTCCCTCCTTTGGCAACCAGAGCATCTCTGGCTGCCTGGCCACAGGTTTCTCAGAGCACTGATAGTTCTGTTAATAATCAGGGGCATATGGGTAGCTCTGTTTCTGCTTCTAGACATGGGAATGGCTTTGTTAATATTCCAGGACAGAGAAACAATACTATTGATGGCCCTGGGCATACTGATTTTGCTGTCAATGTTGCTGGGAACATAAGTAGTTCTGCAGTACAACCTGCAGATCTCCAGCAGGCCGATAATCAAGGTTGGGTTGGTTTCATTTTATTCTCCTTTGAGTTTGACATTGCAATAATTCCAGTGAATAGGAAGTTAACTATTTAAATTTACCATTCAACCCCAAATATCTACAAGCTCTCTTTAGATAATCACTTGCATTATCTGAAACCTTATGTGAGAAAAATTGTGGAATTTTTCTGGATGTATGTTGGCCATCTTCTTTGCCAAAACATTGATAGTTGAACATATAAACTGATTTTTTAGATAGAACAAGTTGTTAGACGTTGATATTAATACATACTTGTCTAATAATAAATTCTTGCTCGGACTGCAGTTCCATGATAAATTACATAGTAATCAAACATTTTGACACATTACATACCTATTGATTACCATAAGCTTTGTTATATGATAAGGATTAGCACAAGATACCAGCACAATATCCTTACCAGATCGCAGCAGTTAACACAATCGAATATTGTTAGCAATATACATGTTAGGAATCCTCAATAGAGGTCGTGTGTATTGATTGGTATTTCAGTATAGGAAAACAGAGAATGTTGGAGACTTGCTCCCCCTCCTAGAAATCCAGGCCAAATTCCTAACAATAACAATAGGTAATCATTCCCCCTCCCCATTCACTTGCTAATATTCCCTTCTATTCCTTCTCTCTCCCTAACTTCCTCCTAACAAACTTTGCCTACATGGCAACCGTATTCTCACTCCCCTGTCCCCACTTATTCCTACGGGTATAAACTTTAATGGACTTGGGCTGAGGGGAGGATGGAATATTAACAATACATTTCGTAATCTTTGACTAGCTTCTACAAAAAACTTCATGTTCTTAAAAATGGAGCACCTGTATAAAAAAATACATGTCTGGTTATATTTATATGCTTGTATACAACAAAACTACACTACTCTAGGTTATTCTCATATGAAATGCCTTTATAACCTCTCAAAAAAATTTCGTTCTTTTTTCCTCTTTTTGTTTGCATGTACATCTTCTAGGCAGCTGCGATGTTGCACTTCACACTGTTACCAATCAATGGACTAGAGAAGAATCAACTATTTCAATGAGTGCAGAAAAATCTGCACCTAATCGATTATCTAGTGTTGCTTTTGAGGTTGAGGAGATGCGTATTGATACTCCTGTTAGTGGGGAGAACTCAGGACCTAATGACCTCTCCAATGGCCTGCCAGCTCATGGAGACATTGGTATGGTTGAGGAACATGGGCAACCACTCATACTATCTGGAGAGAAAGCAATCCCATTCACATACTTGGCTAGTTTGTCAGCTCAATGGGCTGCAGTGAGGGAGAATACATCTTCAGTTCAGGGAAAAGTTAAGGTATGCATAATATAATGTTCTCTGTAACTGGGTGCACATATCCGTGTGTGTGGATTCTTGTAAAGGTTTTTGATGGTTTGATGATTGTTTGCTACTACTTGTGAAATTTTGTAGTGTTTCCTAACTGGTGTAAAGGCATTTCAATATAAGCAAAGGACAAGATATGAGCTCCAGGTTTACGTTGATGATGGTAGCCTCATCTCAGATATTCTTATCGATCATAATGTAAGTTTTGAAGTTAGTCTTTCATGCAATTAAATGAAGTTATCAATAATAAAATGTAAATAAAATATTTCTTCTCTGCAGTTGGTACAGAAAGGAATAGGCCATTCCCCCGAGGAGGTCACCGCTGCTCTCTGTTCTTCAAACAAAGAGAACGCTAGAGATATGAAGGAAACTCTGAAAAATTTCCAAATGTTCTTGGTGAATTTTGAGGTAATAAAACATTGTTCGGCCTGTGCTCTGTTATGAATTTATCTTTGTGACACTGCAAAGTATTAAAAGGCTGTTTTCATCTACTGACTTGAGATCTTTATGACTCTTTGTATTTTGATTCTTCATTGTTTGGAAATGTTATGGTCCAGGGGGTAATGCTTATAGAGATGAATGAAACCTCTTCAGTTCCAATCGCTCTTGAGATGAACCAAGGCTGCACTGCTTCTGATGCATGGTTGCTAATCAGGAGACTAAAGTCCTTGGCTCCAGTACAAACACCACAGAATCCAACCGTCAACAGGGTTGATACCTCACCTTGATCGTCTCCACACATATAGAGCTCTGTTTCAGGAGAAACTTAGAAGCTTTATGAAGTTGAGAATGACGGGACTTCTTAGCAACTCTCGGCTAAAGGAAAGATGTAGAATGCACTGGAAGATTCATGGCTCGTAATGAAACCTGTTCTGGCTAAAGAGACATTTAGTATAATTAAGAGGGAGTTAATGGATATTGATGATGAGCAACACAGTGGTACCTGAGGTGAATTAAAGTTATGTTGGTCGAAGCAGTTGTTAATGGAATAATGGCCCTGATATGGCAACGTCTGGTGATTTAATAGGAAATGTGTTCCTTGGTTTGATGCTGGAAATATGACGAATCAGAGGGTACACGATGATATCAACTAATCAAATCATCAATGGAGTGAGGTGGATAGCTTTGTTTTTGTTAACGCCTTAACGGAAAAGAAGCAAATGATTCTAGCTGAAAACACGAAACCCATCAGAGATTAGGAAGAAAAGCTGTAAGATCAAGAGTGGCAGCGGTCTGTTATGCCTTTACTGCGTTTCTTTCGACTTTTTGGTCTCAACAACTTAATCATCCACTGTCTTTGTTTGCATTATAGCGATGACCAAGATGATTAGTACTCTGGTGAAATTACAATGGTTTATTTCTTAGGATATGAAGATCATCTGAAAACCTGCCATTTCTTATGTGTTGTTGCTTTATGCACAACACACAGAGTAGCTATTCCTTCTGATTCATGTTTGGACATTGCCTAAGGACAATTGCAATTTAGAATGGCTGATATGCATGATGCAGATAAAGATATGGAAAGACCATCATCCCATGAAATTGGAGCTACCAGGTGTCAGAGAATTTTTATTTACTAAGTGGACAATCCTGTATCTCTTTAAGAACTACCTCGTCCAGGGAGTGGA
The DNA here is from genome assembly GCA_024520975.1 of Erythroxylum areolatum. NCBI lineage: Eukaryota > Viridiplantae > Streptophyta > Magnoliopsida > Malpighiales > Erythroxylaceae > Erythroxylum > Erythroxylum areolatum. The sequence continues at coordinate 70,812,811 of JANIJH010000006.1, read as the reverse complement.
AACATGTAGTTACTCCACTCTATTGTCTCAGGGATAAGCACCTTCCAGAAAAATGTTGCATTACAAGCTGTTTCTGCCATGCAGTTGCTCTGTCCAGATGGACCATTTACAATTCGCTTGGGATACTTCTCAGTGGACTCCAGTGACATCCCATTTACTTGAACCTAGCAGTTCAGTGAGAGTTGTATGCTGACATAATTCAGTGATATCTACTCTTTTTTCAGTTGCTTTGAAGTGGAAATGTACATCTCTCATTCTCTATCAACTTCTGATAAATTTGCCTCCAGTCATTTCTAACTCAATCGGTCCTAGGTAGCAATTGTTATTCCAACTTCTGACCCCAATTTCATCCTCTCGAGTTTCCTTTATAGCAAGAAGAGCTGCTTTGCTTCTTTAAAAACAAATAGAGGGATACAGTCGAAGGACAATGTTGTATGGGATGCAGTTTTTCTACGGAGTTGAGTGCTTGCGTTATAGAAGGCCATCCTTCGTGCAGGCAACCATGCAGTACATGAAGCATTTACTACAATTTTCCTGCGGCATCTTTTGAGGTGCGGAATTGCGAAGTAGGAGCTATATACTGAATCCCAAAGTTAATTTCCTCTGCACGTGTAATCTGAAAATTGAGTTGCTGTTGTATGTTGGATTGAACTGTATCAACAGGCGATATCTGAGATTTATGAGCCTCGAAAATCGTTATGAGACGCGGAAAACAATCAACAAGGTAGATGATTCATCTGGTAGTTTATTTATTATATAACCAATTGTCTGTTATCGGTTTCGTTTACTTGAATGAAACCAATTTAGCAATTATATCGATCCTATACTCTTGTGATTGGACATTACTTATAAATTCCATCGGACATATGGAGATCACAAGCCTTACATCAATCACATGGAGGGGCTGATTAAAGGTAGTGAAGTAGAGATACATAATAAGGTACAATAACAATTCAGAGCTCCTCTTACTAGCATACTGATTTTATTACGAACGCAAGAGTTGCCTATGTGTACATGCCAATTTGAGTTGTGGGTTGATTAGTTTGACTTGAGGTCATCAATTTGGTTGACAGAACTTGGATTCAGCTTTGATTTGTTGTTGTAGTTGTACCTTAGAACAAAGGCCCAGCGGTTGCCTAAGTCAGCTATCTCAGGATACCAAAATCTCCAGGGGAAAAGGAAAGAAACCCACGATGGCACCACCAAGTAATTGTCTCCACGGCAACCACTTCTCACTATTGCCTTCCCACAAGCTTCTCTCGATACTGATGGGATTATGAAATTCTTATTACTCTGCATTATCAGAACATCGGCAAATTGGACGTAAGTAACTACTAACAAACCTTTATTAGTATGATTTCTTGGTTTCACTCGTTCTAAAATACACTCTTATTATTTAAGTTATTTTTAACAATAATTTGATTAGAAAAAAGCTTTACAGATTACAAAGTGTTTTTTAAGTAATTTAGAATAATAAAGATGCTCTTCAAAATCAGTTAATACAGGAATTCATCAAGTCCAAAACGTTCTCGTTTATAGACTTTTTCTAATATGATGAGATGAATTGTTACCTTTTGAGTCATATCTGTTCTTATATTTCCAGGAGTAACAATTGTCACCCCAATCTCCCCACCAAATTCACTTCTCAATGACTCACAGAAGCTTATTAGAGCTGCCTTGCTTGCCTGATAACAAGAACAAGCTTGGTTTAGGCCACCACTTTGTGATTGGATACCAACATAATGTACATAAAGGATTAAATTCTGAGTTCTTACACTGTAAAAACTCGATTTTGGAATAGGGTACCGCCCAAGGCATGAAGCCACCACGATTATCCTCCCTTTGCTCTTTCGTAGATGTGGAAGTGCAAACTGTGTGCCATAAACTGCACCCCAGAAGTTTACATCCTGCATATTAAGTACTGTATTGGAGAATAGCTTACTAGAAAATATATATACACAGTAATCTCTTCTTTAGCAAACGCAATTGGATACCATCAATCGTCGAAGTGCAGAGATCTTATTCACATATCCGAAGTCCTCTTCTAAGCCCATCCCGGCATTGTTCACCAGATGATCCACTTGTCAAGCCAATTCAGAGAAGCAGGTTAATAATAGGGTTTAAAGAACCGAACCCCAAAAGCAGTTAAACTTACATTTACCAAAATGCTGCACAGCTTCATTAACAAATCTCTCACAGTCTTCCAACTTGGAAACATCAGCAACAATGGCTATAACATCCGGTGAGCCTAGAGCCCTGGCCTTGTCGACCACAGGTTTAAGACAGTCCTCTTTAATGTCAACCAGAACTAAACAAGCTCTTCTCTTGGCATACTCGTAAGCAATTATCTCCATGTTTAGAAAGAAATAGATAGCTTATCAGTGTTCAAATCCTGATTAGTATATTAAATTTAAGAATGATAAAAGAAACGAATTGACTTTGTCGACTACTTAAGGCCTTACCTCACCAATTCCTGAAGCTGCCCCAGTAACAATCACAACTTTGCCTGCCACGTTCTCGCTGTGAAAATGCCTTCTTAGAGAGTCAATAAGCTTGATTATAAGATATAGAGGTAAGACACAAAGGAGAAGGATGGTGTTTAAAGGAGGAAGCAAAAGACTGAACAAGTTATGAACCAAATCCATAGCCTTAGTTTTGCTTCGGGTACTGTCAGATGGTGAGTCTGTACAACTTCTATAAAGAAAAAGATTGACGGTGAGGAGTTCTTTATGGAAGTCTCACAGCCATAGCACTCTCAGGTTAGGTAGGGAAAAGTTACTGTATTAGCTCCCAACAGTCGTGTTGGATTATGATAAATGTGAAAAATAGACAGTTGAAGAAGGTTAACAGCAGCTGGACAGTCAAATTTCTAGAACCAGGGTTTGAATGGTAGAAGAAGGGACACATCTAACATGCGCAGTAGCCATTATCAGCACTGACCACCGAGCTATTGGCTGAGTAAATTGACTGTTATAACTTTATGGGTTAGCTTCTGAAGTCAAGCTCATGCGCAAGTGGAAAGACATTTATAACAATCAATCTTGTCAGCCATTTAAAAAGTTCGGTGATCAGTCATGATAACAGATGTGTACTTTCTTCGGGATCAGATATTTTATGAAATTTTTATCATATTTTATGAAATTATATATATATATATACGAAATTTACGTAAATAAATAGATAATGTTTAATAGAACATTGAAACACTTAAGCTTAAAATAAAGGATTTCATGTACCCTTCTTCTACCATTCAAACCCCATTAAATGTCTTTCCACTTACGGATGATCTTGACATAATTAATTAAAATATTATTATTTTAATTTTAAATTTCCTAATATATAAATTAAAATGACGTTATTATAATAAAAAAATTTTGTATTATCAAGTCTTTCGTTTCATATCTAATCTTTTAAGTTGAGTCTAATTGTTAACTTTAAATTTTTATCAACCCTAATTTTCTTCATATGAGTTGATATGCATAAATTACTATTTCTGAAAATTAAGGTCAAGTTAGTGATGTTGTGATTTTATCCGTAAGTAGAAAGACATTTAAAGCATTTTTGTGATTTTAAAATTACCAAAATAAAAATAACCAAAGTATTATCTCCATCTCAATCAATTCTTTGATTTGGTTAAATTAGTTTTAATCCTTTTAAAAAGATATTAATTTAATTTTTATTATTATTTTAATATTAACTTTCCTACATAAATAAATTAAAATGATGTTATTTTAATAATAAAAATTTGTATTATCAAGCCTTTCGTGTCAATTCTAATTAATTTGAGCTTAATCCGTTAATTTTAAATGGGATTAGATTGTATCATTTTTATTAATCCTAGTTGGTTGATATCCATAAATTATTGTTTCTAAATTTTAAAGGTCAAATTTTATAATTTTTTTAGAGTTTGAGGTTAGGATTTAATATATTATAAAATTTAGGATTTATAATTTTTTTAGAGTTCTAAGTTTAGGGTTTAGGTTGTCTAAATTTTTGTATTTCTGAAATTCGTTCTCCACTTTTTGAAATTTGATCATTTTGTTATTGTACCCAAAGTAATGTATATGATAATCTAATTCGTTAAAAGAAACAATTTATTATTTTCCAATAAATAACTTTGCAGCATAATTTAAATAGTATATTCATATTAAGAATATTTTTTGTATTTTAAATGATTTAATATATTAAAATCTTAGCAATGAATCTAGCCATAAATATTTTAAAAATTGGACAAAAATAAAAATTTAAAGTACAATATAATAAGATTAAATAAAAATATTTTAAATAGAATTTAAGAAGTAGACTATTCTAGATTGTTAAATAAAAACTAACTGAATATAAAAATTAGTTAGATTTAAATTAATTAATAAATGACATACTTTCAATTAAAAAGATTATAAAAGTAAACTAAATTAAAAAATTAATCAACTCAAAAATTTTAACTATAATTTGATTTTTTAGTTTTTTTAAATCAAAAGGAACTAACATCCAACAAAACCACTTAATTAAGCGAGGGAAAGAAATCCCTGCTATATCCTCAATGAGGATTCTAATACACCCTGAAAGACGGCTTTGAAAGGTGGTGATGCTGAAGTTGAAAGATTGAGCATAATTGACTAACTAATCCACACATCGATTGGCTTCTTTATAGATATGTCATATTATTCAATCTCTAACATGCAATTCCTAAATAGCCCAAATCAAAGAGCTAAAGATACCCTGTTGCTTCTTTGGAGAGGAAAGAATAGTGATAACCACAAGAGAATCAACCTCCAACTCTATTCTTTTGTAACACAAATTCCAAGCAAGTGATAGACCCGAGAAAACACCTCAAAGCTCAACACAAACCGAAGTAGAAAACCCCACATTTTGAACAAAATCTCCTGACTAGGCTCTTGTATAGTCTCTAAGAACACCACTCATGGAAGCAGTATTAGAAGTGCGCTTACTAGCGCCATCTGTGTTGAGACGAGTCCACCATGAGGGGTTGGTGACCAACCAATAAGTTTCTCCGTTCACTGGTAATGATCTAATAAACCCTAGAATGTATTTCGTTAGCCTTAAAAATCTACCCAACATAATCAAGAATAACTTGTGTAGGATTAATAGGCCACGAAAAATTCATGTCAAAAATACTCTTATTCCACTAAAACTAAAGGAACCAACAAGTAGTGCCAAAAATGGTAGACCAATCAAAACCATGTATCTTCGTATGGGTCTACAAATTCTTCCTTAGCCAATCTAATTTTGACACTATGAAGAATTCTCCATATGATGCCACCAGGAGAAACATTAACCAAACTTGCTGGATTCTGGGGCAGTCACATATAGCGTGCAAATAACATTCACAAATCCCACATGTAGCACAAGCGGGATCCATGGACAGATGTCAAAAAACATGCTGATTGTTTGTCAAGAGGCTTTCATAAAAAAGAAGCCATAAAAAAGCCTTGATCTTTTGTGAACCTGACCATTTCCAAATCAAATTGCAAAAGACCACTCCTTT
>JANIJH010000006.1:70745650-70778053 GCA_024520975.1 Erythroxylum areolatum | reverse complement strand
ATGCCTCAAAAAAGCAACAGAGAGAACTTCATTTTGTAGATACCGATGAAGCCCTGGCATTAGAATCTCCCATTTATTGTATTAATATTGGTAACAAACGTATATTAATATTTAATTTATTGTATTAATTTTAACGAACGTATATTAATATTTAAATTTTTAGAATACGTTATATGTCAACAATTTAATTAAAAAACTGACATCAAACTGGAATTAAAAAAATAGCAAAATTTTTAATAATTAATCCGTTAAATTTGAGTGCAATTATTGAACTTTGAATGTCATTTCGCCGTTTTATATAATCGCTGAAACCACTAAGCATCAGCTTGAAATAACGCTTAACATGAAAGTAATAATTAATTAGGCATACCGTCTCTGCCAGATGAGGTGGCCAAGATTTAGACTTAGACCTCCGACCAATCAACGAGGCTTTCATGTTCAACAAAAGAAATCATGTCTTCCAAGTGTACAAATAGTCGCAAAAGATTTGCAACCAAACCGAAAGTATAGTTTAGCTAAAACTACAACCCACCAACCTAAGAAAGGAAAGAAAACTATGTTCACACAAGCAAAAGCCAAACTTGAGACTCCACTGTTAGTCCTATTCTCTTCACTCGTCAGTAAGCCTCCTGCTCCGCCTGTCCATAAACACGAAACACCTCATCAAGATCTGTAATTTATGATCAAAACTGAAAGCAGAGGAGTTATTAACTAATTCCAAGATTGAGCAATTTTAACTTACCTTCTTGGGAGTTATGAACTGCACAAACTTCTTCTTCCCTTTCCCATTTACGCTGGGAGATTTGTGAACGGGATTGTTTCCTGTATATTTCCTTACATCAGATTTGTAAGCGGGATAGTTTCCTGTATATTTCCTCACATGCTCTCTCACGAACTTCTCGTAAATATAAGCTGCTCCTCTGAACTGTGGCAGAACCAACCATGCCGCCAATATTAGCTTCACGGTGTACCAGATCGGAATCCTACAAGATGATTAAGCGATAAGAAATTAATCAAGAATTGGGTCTTTTCTGGTGTAGAAAATTTGTATAGATGAAGATTCTGACCACTCTAAGATGGATTGGAGTAGTATCTCTGATAGAGTTAGAAATGAATATATGATCCAATAAGCAAGCCACTGCTGATCGTCCTCTTTTGAAGGGGTCTCTATGGCAATCACCGAGGCGTATCTGTTTCCAACCACAAAAGGATCAATCATTTCAACTCAAAAAACATGACACAAATGGAAAAGACAGATTTTTTTCACGACCCATGTCGTCGTTTTAGCAACTTACAACGGGTAGAGTAACATCAAAACAGGCCTGCGTGACAATAAAACACGAAAGTTAAGATCAAAATGAAGAAACAAGCTGAGTCTGCTCTGATTACTAAGGAGCAATTGAAAATTACCCAGCTACTGAATGAAAGTGAGTGAGCAGAGTCCAGAAGCGACTCATGTTTGTTCTCTTTTCCTAATCTCTTGCAGACAAGACAGGTTGGGAAACAGAGTCGAGAACAGGTCGGATTAGCGGAGAAGATAACAGATGACAGGTGCGAAAACGGTTTGGCCGTTTGGTTTCTACAAAGACAACAAGTGTAGGAATTTGATGCTTTGGGTCTCCCTCCACCAATATATTGAAGAGGTGAGGACAGGCGTCAGATGCATTTCTGTTGCGTTGAACGTGTCGAACTAGCATTGGCACCGTCCATATATATATGTATGACTCGTACATTAATTGATCTTGATGGATAAAGATCCACTCGTATCCATTGTAATATGTACGTATATAATACATAAACTAATTACTTTCAACTTTTTTTCTGAAATATGATACAAAAAAAAGTATAATAAAGTTTGCAATGATTTTTTCTCATATTAAAAATAAAATTTATATTAAATTGTAACTTAATTTAATAAAAAGACTAAAGCTATTAAGCTATGAGTAATTTATTGACTGTTAATTTTCTTGAAATATTTGAAAAAAATAAGTTGTTGTTTTAAAATTTTTTAAAAGATGAGATTAAACAAAAAATATTTCTAAAATATAATAAGACGAAAAAGTATAATAAAGTTTAAATTTAAGTTTTCTTATTAAAAATATGATCATATTAAATTATAATGTAAATTACAACACTAACAATAACTCTTAAAATAAGTAAAAGTCTAATTTTATAATTAAATCATATATTTTAAACATCCTTTTTATTAAAAACGAAGAATCTCATTATTTTAAATTATTCTTTTGCAATGTTTTAAAAACCAAGTTGTTTAATGAATAAATTAGCGTTTTAATTCTTTTTTCAGTTCAATTTAGTTTAATAATTTTTATTATTAAAATCGAACAGTATATTAACTAATCGGTCAATTTTTGTAAATTAATCAATTTTTATAAACTAAAATAAATAAATAAATTTTTATTTATTATTTTTAAATTAAATTTTAAAGTTTTAATAAATAAGAATAATATTTTTTAATTATTTTTAATTTATTAATTTTATTCAATCATTAACTTGTTATTATACGATACTCATATTAAATAAAATATAAAAATTATTTAAGCGCTAATATAATAAGTTATACTTAAATTACCTCAATCACAAACGTTAATAAAATCTCTAGAAAAGTAATCTCAAGCTGTGTAATATAATTAAGGATTTGTCAATGTCATTGTGAGTAATTATTTTCCCAAGAACGAGCCACGTGTTCATGTCTTTGAGGCAGTGGGTCGGCGACACCTGTCACAAGGAAAACAGGTGTCTAGTCTCTCCAGTCCTGACAAAAGTTGGAACTTTCGAGTTTTGATTTTTGAACCGTTTGGTGGGCCAAACAAAATCTCCTCATCCACGGCTCCACTTGTCAGGATGAATGTTGGTTATCAGACCCGATCCGCTCTCACTAGGCTTCAAACAATATATCATCTCTGGTCGGGTCGTAGGGTTGGGTTGGGTTATAACAGCCCCAGTAGATCAAATTCATGGATTTGGTCCAAAACCAAAGGGAAGTTTGAACCCAAGCGAGGGAGAGACCTAATGACACAAATTATGTTTTTTTTTTTCATTCCACCACGTGTTATAAGAAGATTATAATTATGAAAAAACATTTTTAAGCTATCAAATAGGATAGATCCTTTGTAAGAGGTAAAATTTTGATATCAAATTTTAAATGATCGCATATATAAGGATAAATTTGAACTCACAATTTTATTTAAACCAGGAGAATCCCTTACTATCTTTATCTGTATACGGGTTACATAAATTATGTTAAATTAATAGAAGATTATCAATAATTGCCAAACAGGCACTAAAAAGCCGCAATTGACGAAACAATCGTGTAGATTGCTTAAACCCCATTAAAAGAACACTCGGATCCCCACACGTTGCGTGTAAGCTAATGTCAAGCACCCTATGCGATTCTCCCCCACCCACCAGAGTGGTTGAACTGCAAAACAACACCGTCTTTCGTAGTATCTCAGTTTTATGCCCGATCGTTTCCCAAAGGAAATGTAGTCTTACTCCAACTTTGCGATTGTTATGTATATAGGTAGCTGATTAGACAACCTAACAATGGAAAGTCTATTCCAGGAAGAAAAGTCAGCTCCAAGCTTCACCCTTTTCCTTCACAAGTCATACCTGTGGCGTTCTTATATTTTTGTGGTAAATGAATGTTCACTAAGCAATCATATCAATGGCAGCAACCAGTAGTGTTAGATTATACTTTGAGGGAAATTTTTTCAAGGTAGAGAAAGAAAACGTGAAAATGGCAATGGCCAAACCGGGGTTTTCTTCTTCATGGGTGAAAAGGGGTAGATTTTGCGTTATGTTAAGCGCTACTAACCCTGGAAGCGTGGACCTTGTTAATGGGAGAAAGGTAAATGGGATCTGTGTTGGCGAGGCTCCGGATAGTGGCAGGAAGACTGCTAACGGATTGGTATCAGATAGTGATGTTGTTGATGAACCATCTCAGGCTTATTTGCTTGGAAGGTTTGTGGAGGATAGGTTGGTTTACAGACAGACATTCATCATCAGGTCTTATGAGATCGGCCCTGACAAAACTGCCACCATGGAGACACTAATGAACCTCCTTCAGGTTAGCATCAGTTTCAATTTACAATATTCAATTCTTTAAGGGGCATTAACAGCTAGTCTGATTGGACTGTTTGTGTGCATGTAATAATTTTCAGGAGACTGCACTTAACCATGTAACAAGCTCGGGGCTTGCAGGAGATGGTTTTGGTGCCACCAGAGAGATGAGTCTGAGGAAGCTTATCTGGGTAGTCACTCGCATACACATTCAAGTACAGAGTTACAGTAGCTGGTATGTTTTCGTTTCATAAACAATAAAATATCTGCACCTGCACCATCATTAATTCATTACATGAGAATCTGGGTACAAAACTGATTGTATAAAGTTGAATTCAACAGGGGGGATGTTGTGGAGATTGATACGTGGGTTGATGCAGCAGGGAAAAATGGGATGCGTAGGGATTGGATAATTCGAGACTACAAAACACAACACATGATAACAAGAGCAACAAGGTGCAGCTTCTACAAATTAACGCATTAAGGAGATTTTTCTTGACAAACTTACAACTTTTAACTCCTGTTGCTTCTTGCAGCACATGGGTGATAATGAACAGAGAGACAAGGAAATTATCAAAAATCCCTGAAGAAGTCAGGGAGGAGTTGCTGCCATTTTACCTAAACAGGGTTGCCATTCCTATTGAAAAGAACGATGTAGAAAAGATCAATAAACTTACTGATGGAACTGCAGAGAGAATTAGATCCGGTTTAGCTGTAAGTACAATAATTTCAGCTCATGAGATACCTTGGGACTTGGAAATTTAGTCTTTATGTCCTGAGTTTCTTGTCAAACAAATGCAGCCCAGATGGAGTGACATGGATGCAAATCAGCACGTAAACAATGTGAAATACATTGGATGGATTCTGGAGGTACGTACTTAATTACAATTACTTCACCAGTTTCAGAACACTGCAACAAATCAGAGTTTGAAGAGAAATTAGTGTTTTGTTTTTCATGTTTTTAATAGAGTGTGCCAATGAATGTCCTTGAAGATTACAACCTGACAAGCATGACCTTGGAGTATAGGCGAGAATGTCGACAATCAAACTTGTTGGAGTCCTTAACAAGAACTACAGAAGATTCAAACAACAACTCCTGTAATCGCAAGGCAGACTTGGAATATACCCATCTCCTCCGCATGCAAGCTGACAAGGCAGAGATAGTTAGAGCTAGAACAGAATGGCAATCCAAATACCGAAATAACAATTGACAACAGAATTGATATCAACACTTCAGCTGTTAAAATATGCTTTCCTTTTCTTTCTTTCTTTCTTCTTTTGTTTCTTTTTTTTTGAACAATTCGTTGCTTCATGTGTCTTCATGAGCTCGGATTTGGAGAGCCATGCATACTTTTTACGTAACATATCTTGTATGATGTTCTAGTTGATTGTAGCAGGACATATATGCTTGAATAAGCAATGATTCAATGTGCACTATATTGTTACAATAAGTTATGATCTTTAAGTTCAAACATACTTAAGTTAAATTTGATTTATTAAACTGTAAAACAAATCCTACTTACAAGATTTATGATAGAACATACAGTATCCAAATAAAATTTGCATTACTGATGAAGAACATAATTGTATACGAGTTGTGTACCATCTCGCTGGGCCATCAACCACCTGTTTGTTTTTCGATATTGAGAAACTCGGTTTCATCAACTCTGACCTACAGTTCAGACTAACGGGAGGGCTAGTTTTGTGCTCTTCGTATGCTGATGTTAGTCCATCTAGTCCATTTATCTCCCTAGAGCATAGGCTTTCAAGTGTCAGGTTGAAACTCAACGGCAACCAGATGGGCCTAATCATCTCCCTGTACATCCTATCCTTCCTAAAGTAGAGCCTCTCAGGCGGTCTTATCCGCGACAGTGATGGCAGTTGGCGAGGTGAGTTCTCTCAGTTCATTGGTTGGTGCTCAGCGCAGGTAGCGGAGCTCTGGGCAGTCTACACAGGTCTCTCCCTAGCTTGGAGATTGGGTTTCCGTCGGATTGAGCTCGAAGTGGACTCGAGGGAGGTACACTGGCTCCTGTCCTCTGTGCCATCCCGTTCTCAGTCGAGTATCCCTCTCGTCATGGGCATACAGGAGCTCCTCCACCGGAACTGGACTGTTGTTCATCGCCATGTTTTCCGAGAGAGCAACAGATGTGCGGATTGGCTCGCCGCCCCGATCGGTCTGGACGACATAGGAATCATTTATTTTGATGTTCCACCTTTAGGGTGTCATAGTTTCCTCATAGAGGATATGTCGGGGATCTGTTTCCCTGTCTCTTTTAACTTCGCTGTTTCCTATCCCTTTATGTAAAAGTAGAGCCTCTAAACCTTTTTGACCATAGAGTGAAGCAGTACCCACAAACTGAGGTCCTCATTGAGGTAAAAACCCTTAATGATCTCCCCCTTTAGAGTTCAGTTCAGTCCCACAAGAAAAGCAGGAGAACAAATAGCTCCATAGGCGGATAACTTCCTTCAACCGTTGCTTCATGTCTCTTTGTCCTGCTTTTTGCTGCCAAAACCACATAGCAATAGGTAACTTAGGGATCATAGCATGTCACCACCCCATACATTCCCCACCGACTCTACAATTCAACCCCTCAGGTTCGATACCATCCACTAAAATTTAGGGAATTTTGACTCCATTACTTTGTCAAAGAAAGGGCTCAATTAGAGTATTGAAAAGCAAGGGAATGTGTTGGTAGGAAGACGATACAATCATGAGGTCTACTGGCTTTCTTCAACTGCTATTAAGATCTGGACAAGACGATTGAACTTGAATGATTGCAATTTTATATTTTCCTTTTCTTTTCCACTCAACATTGAAAGGAATCATAACCAATTACTTGGTTTTGTTATGGCATTGGAATCATCTTCATAAAATATATAAAAAGGAGTAAACCCTTCCAAGACGAAAGTTAGTTTAGGGTGTAGGCTTGACAAAATCGTGGATTTCACCTACGTGAATTTTGAGTTGACTTTGGATTTAATAAAATAATTTTAGATATTAGACTTAAGCAATATAAATCAAATAGATCTTAATTTGATTAGTGCTATAATTAATTTGAGCTTATGAAAATTTTAATTCAAATATTATAAGACCAATCCAACTAATTTATTACCACTTTTATTACATTAACCAAATGTTTTCAAAACTCGAAAAGAAATTAAATCGTTAAGACAAGAAACTTAAGGTTTAAATTTAACAGATATTAGACTGTGGTTAAAGATTAAATAAAATTTAAAATTTTGAAATATGATTAAAAGAGATTGTACTTAACTTTCAAAGAATTTGAAATTTAATTGAAAAAATATATTGTTAAATGAAAATTAATTGATTTATTTTGATTTATAAGAACTTATTAATTTACAACAATTGACCAATTAATTGATGAATTGATTAGTTTTTAATAACAAAAATTATTAAAGTAAATTAAACCGAAAAGTAAAAAATCGAACTAAAAAATTGAATAGTTTAAAATTTTTACGATTGAACCAGTCGAGTTTTTTAATCGTTCCATCAAACTATATCTAATGCATTTTCTAATTAGTAAATCTATAATTTGTATCTTACCTTCTTTTTTATCAAGACACAACAAATACTAAACAAGAGTACTACTTTGTTGTATCATTTATTTATATTAACGGAGTGATTAAAGGAGGATGTTACATTCTCACCTATCACAACCATAGAAGTTCGGATCATCATTAGATCCGCAAATAAAAAAATGCATTAAATATGAAGATTAATCAGTTAGCTATATCCCTAGAATCAAAATCAAAGTCTTCATCCATCCCAACCTGAACTTGTAATAATACTTAGAGATGCATTCACTTGCACATCCCAACAAAACTTACCCACATAACAAAGAGTCCATTAGAGTATATATAACCTTCATATAAATGTTTTTGTAGTTACCATACAAATTTCTATGCATAGACTTATTGGAATGGTCCAAAAGATCTTCTTATCTGTTGGGAGATACAATAGAAGTTTTTATGCATCAAAAGTATACAAAACTCGGTTTGGAATGGTACAAAATCAAAGGCTGGCAGCGGTAGACCAGAAGGACAAAAACCCTAAAGATGTAGCAGCCATGTGAGCACCATAACCACACTATTCTATAGCCACCGTCACCAATTTAATCTAATTTTTCCAACCAAAGACCTGACACATTAAGAGAAAGGTCCTAAAGATTATATTAGAAAGTCTAACTTACCCCAAAAGCTAGCTCAAGAAGGGAAGATTTACATAATATTATAAATTGTTAAATGTTTTTATATTTGTTCGATGTGGGATTCTTGACACATCCTCTCAGTCCAAAGTAGGACCGGACATCTGATAAATATATTGAGCAAAGAGACATAACCGGGAACCGCCATAAATCATCGAGATAAATTAACTTTGATATTATATTAAAAAGGCCTAACTCACCCTAAAAGTTAGCTCAGGAGGGATAAAAACTGACTTTGATATCAAATTAAAAAGGCCCAACTTATCCCAAAAATTAGTTCAAAAGAGGAAAGTTTGCACAATATTATAAATTGTTAAATGCTCTTGTACTTATTTGAGGTGGGATTCCTGATAGATTATCCTCCATGACATGACCACACACAGTACTGCCAATGTTTTTAAGTGAGATCGATTTTGTTCCGTAAAAACCATTTGAGCCAACAGGAAAATCAATTAGCAAAAGCATCATTGAAGTTTAATAATCATAATTTAACCATAGTCCCTTGGAATTAAAGTCCTAACCTACTTAAATATATCTCTGCACACAGGAGTAGTTGAGTCATCTTACGATAGACGTGTATAAACTACAAATTAAGTTTCAAAATAGAGACGTAGAAGTGAAAGAGACCATAACTATACATATAAAGCAATCACCAGAGATGAGCACTTGGTGCATACTATCATGTCGTTACTAAAACTGGATCTAGACAAGATTGATAAAACCGGAAAAAGATTACACGCAAGTAAAGACGATGTCTTAAAATGACAGCTTTCATTGCGTAGCCACCCAACTCCACCGCGCACCGCCACCTCATACCACCAGCTAGAGGCCAAAGAGCCTTGTCAGCTAAGTTTAGTAACGAAATGAATCAGCTTCCTTCTTCTGTCACGTGGCCAGTCACCAAGAAGAATAGTGGTTTTTAAGCAGTGAATATTAATGAAGGGTCTTTCTGCCAAATGGGCCACCATTTTTTTGAACAGTTTGCAGTAAATTGAGAGCAACTGATGAACAACAGAAACCTAACCCCTGATCATATATTTTATGTTTCTGTTGTTCATCAGTTGCTCTCAATTTACTGCAAACTGTACAAAAAAACAATGGTTGCCCGTTTGGCAGAAAGACCCTTCATTAATATTAAGATATGACGTACTAGATTTGCTCTGCTTTGAATATATATATGCTTTTAAGGATAAAGACGGAGGCTAGAGGCAACCTTCAAGGTTTACGAGATTCATCGTATTTGTTTATAGTTTTGAGTAATTAAAGAAGAATGATTATACTACGACTTCGGAATGCGAGATTTGGTTGTCCAAGACAATATGGTCAAGCTAAATACTGCATGCAATGCAAGTCGAAATTGACGAATACACACCATGCATTCATTTCAATTAAATAGCCTTTCTTCTGCTGAACAAGTTTCGATGACTTTACTTTTCTTTTAATGAAACATACTATTTTTACCATTTTCAGAATATACAATTACGATTACTTACCTTAAACATCTAACAACGTGTAATATGTTCATTAAAAAGGCCAAAAGTGCATTTCAAACTTTATAACATAATATAACATGAACGTTAACAATTTGAAGCGTTTATATTAAAAATATTCCCTAAATATACTAAAATTTGATATGATTAGCTTCTAGTCAGTTAAATATTACGTGACATGACATTATTTTTATATTTTTAAAATAAAAAGTCAGTTCTGCTATTATATAATTAATTTTTAAATTAAACTGAAAGTGAGTATACCAACGAGAGTTTCCGATTATACATTTCACTATTATGTGTCAATGAAACCCATATTTATATATTTTAAACAGTGAGTCTCACTTACAATATGGTAGTAGAGTTTACATTTTATTTAAAAATAAAAAATAATATCACATTAATATTAAAATAAGATTTGAAATTTAAAATGCATTTTTAGTCTATTTAAAAATGTAATGTCAATCAATCCATTGCTCCTACCAGAGTTTTAATGGCCTCCACCTTGCATGATATTTACAATACAACTAATATAAAAATTTGGTGTGTGGATTGCCCATTATTATATTAAAAAAAAAGAATTAAACAATTAATCTTTATTTGGATGGCTTATACTAATAGAGCTTTTTTTTATAAATATTTTCTGAGAAGAACTTTTCTAAGAAGTCAATTGACTGTTTGGCTGTCATTTAAAAAAAACTTTTTAAAAAGAGTTTTATACAGTATACTGTTTTTCAACATAAAAATAAAAACACTTTTAATTTTACCTATATTTATTTTGTAATAAAAATTATTTATGCATATAAATATTATTTAAAGTATATTAAACAATATGCATAGCACAATATATTAATTATTATATAATTTTAAACCATATGAAATATAAATGAAAATATATCTAACCAAATCTTTTATATGGATTATAACATAAGTAAAATAATATCAAAATTATTATTAAAACATATAAAAACCAAATAATATTATATAAATATCAAAATAAATATTTAAGTTGAATAAATAGTTAAATATATAATAAAACAATTGTACAAGAGATTAGAGAAGATGAATTTGCAAGATAAACGTAAAGATGAGTTTGTAGATATTATGGAAATTATGTATAAAATATAAAGAAAAAATAGACTAAAAAAATAGGCTCATTAATTGATATGAAAAATCTAATCGAAAAAGTCAGTTGGGAGACTTTTTTGAGAAACTCTAAATTTGAATTTCTTAAAAAACTATATTTTAACTGCCAAAAAATCATATATATTAAAGAAGATCTTTTTTATTTTACAACCAAACACTTATTTTTTTTAAAAAAAATTTGTGATAAAAAAAAATACTTATTAACCTCCCAATCACCTATCCAAATAGATATTTACACTCAAATATTAAAAATTTCTTGGTAGTATTAGATTACTAGTTCCTTAAGTTTCAAGGAAACATGTCTGAAATTGCATGAAACTTGCTAGGCAAGAACTTAGCATGATCTTCCTCCCCAAGTGCTAATCTTGGAAAGAAATTGAAGGCAACAAATTTCCGCCTGAACTTTCCCGATCGATTAATTTTCGTGGAAAAATGACAAACGCGGAGAGAAAAAGAACATTTGGGAACTTGTAAGGAAAGAGCAAGAAAAGATATGAAAAAAGACGAGCAGTGGACCAGCTTTTTCCAAAGGTTGGGAAAACATAACTTCAAAATGAAACAGTAGCGTGAAGAAGTTACACGCGGTGTCGTCATATCATAGTGACCCAATCCTAGAGATTCTTTTGGACGATAGTAGTCTTGTCAGGTTGATTTTAATTTCCGGCAGCTACCGCCTTCAAGGTTTTCTCACTTTCCGTCGTGATTTCTTCAAGAACTAGGCAATTACAGTTTTAAGAGTTGCCAATCTTAGACTCGTGTATAACTTCTATTTGTGTATGACACTCGTATTAGTTACAACAAAAAGCTTAGCTCAATTTGAAACGGTGATTAAAAAAAAAAGTTAATGAAAGGCCTTTTTCCAGGAAATGACAAAAAGAGAAGTGAGCAGTTTCACTTTAGTTGGAGGTAGCACTAAACTTTTGTACAATTTGTGCCTCATATAGTTAAAATCTGCTTAGGCATTGGAACAACAAGAGCATCGACCTTTACACATGTTTAAAACAAAAACAAAAACGTTTAGCTGGAAGGATAGAATTAGCATGTGATGATCGAATCTCTTGAACCGCAGACACAAGCGCAAAACCTTTCTAAAAGGTCTAGAGCCATTCCTATAATATGTAGCAAAGCCATGATTAAGATTTATAGCTATGGTTGACACAACTTATACCAACTCAAGAGGACAACTCCATTAATAGTTTAAGTGTTCCTTTTTATTGAATTGATATATATATATAAATTTATTTCATTTTTATAAAATAATTAATAAATAAAAATTCTGTCAAACTGGATAGCAATTATACCAACCAATGCCTACCAAATTTGATTTTACTATTTTTTTTAATGAAAAAGAAAAGAAAAGGATAGTTTATGTGCATTAATCTTTTTTTAAATGTAGTTCATTAAAAACAATAACTTTAGTAGTTATGATACGATTGTGTATTATTAAACCTTCTTAAATTTGACCAAAGATAAGAACACTGCTCAAGTTCCACTTTTATAAAAAAATAAAATAGGGTTTACTTTTAATTCTCATAAAAAAATAAAATGAGACGAAATAAGGCCCATATTTAACCATTATAAAGAGTAAAATGAGACAAAATAAGACTCATTTATGACCTTTATAAAGAACAAAATAAGACAAAATAAAGCATGCAATTTACCCTCATAAAGCCTTTTTTTTAATACTTTTTCCTGGCATATAAAATGTTGCACATGTTGTTATTGTAGCACTTCAATACTGATTGATAAATCTTTTTCCCTCTTTGTGATTAAAACACTGTTTCTTAACAAATACACTAGATTTTTCTTATATCAGAGAACAGGCAGTCGCTTTCTAACCATATACAATGTTGCTAATTTATCGGATGTGATAACTTGGAAGGTAAAAACTTTACCTGTAAAGGGGTAAAGGACTGGCATTGCTTACTCGGCAACTTAAAGCCATCAACTTCATAGCTAAAGGACAAATCTTTGATCACTTAACAAAGTTGTAATCTGTTAAAAAAGTCAAAATACAAAATTGATCAAACCGAACGTCGACCCACCTATTTTTTTCTGCTAATTTGACTCAGACAGGTGTTTCTGTACAGATTCAGATTCACACTCATTACTCAATCTAGCTCTATCTCCTCTCATTTTTCCAATCAGTGGCAATGACAGAAAAATAATTCAGATGGTTGATAGTATAGGTTCATAGGGTCGTGTTATGGGGGGAACGGAATAGAGTACTGAATTGAACTCGGGGTGGAAATTTTGAGGAAGGTGCATGGTCTTCTAAAAGTAGTTCGAAGATCAAAGTTGAAATTGTACTTTTTTTTAATCCAGTGAAGCCCAGAAAGAAGCTAAAAGATAGCCTTATCTCTTCTTTTCTTAAATTTTTATAACCAAAACCACAGAATCTACAAATATGATAACATTATGTACCAAGTATATGGATTCATACTCACTAAGATGAGAGGAGAGACGCAAAGAGAACATGATTCAAGTTTATCTGATTATTGGTATAGTCATATATGACAAGTTAAAAAGACAGAAAAAGTACAATACTTCACAAAATTCTACTGTTTATCTGCAGATTATACTTTTAACAAGTACTACAGAAAAAGGGTCGCATGCAGAAAACATGTGTAAGGCAGATTTTATCACCCCAAATTCGTCCCAAAAATCCCATTTTAGTTCTCAAAGATTTGAGCTTTTCTACATAACAGAACATGCGTTGGGGTTCTCATCACTGAAGATCTGAGGAGGGTATGCGTACAACTCCATTTGATATCTTGGTGGGTAATAGTAATACTCATTTTTCTTCAAGTCCACAACCATGGTCTCTTCTTCTGCCGTTTCCTCTGGTTTAGGTTCGCTGTCACCTTCTTTCATGTCCTTTGTCTTCTCTTGTTCGCCACCTTTCTTTTCTTTGCCATCACCTTCCTCGCTTTTTCTCTCTCCTTTGGATTCTTTTTCTTTTTCTTCTTCTGTCTTCTCTGGCCCTTGATTCACGATAACCGCGTGCTTGCCTGTTCTCTTGTACACATATTGGACTAGTTTTGGAGGTTCAAACAGTCCCTTCACTGTCACCTGTGAGCTCTTTAGATCTGGTTCAGCTGATTCCACACCTATGCAAAGGAAGTATTTCCGAATCAGATTTAGAACTCGTGGTTGATGGGATTTCAGTGGAATTGAAATTTGATGAGTTTCAACAAGCATTTTTTAACTCTTGTTGGACCCAATGCAATGGAATCGTAAGACTCCAAAACGATAAAATAAAACAAAGGCAAGGGAACAAGCTTCTCTTTAAGAGATTCAAAGAAATGGAGAAATGGAGAACAGAATACAATGAAGTAAGAGCCTGGAAAAGAAAGAAAGAACTTGACGCTATTAAATTATAGAACATAACATTATAAGAAGTTCGTACCTTTCATTCTCTGTATCCGTTTCTTGAGTTCCATAGCGCAGGCTTCGCAATGCATGTAAACTTTCAACATCACAGAAATCACCTTAGGCTGCAACATAATCAAGAAACGAACCGAAACAATCGATCCACCGAGAAATGAATTAAATTCAGTGTCATAAGAAGACAACTTATAGAAGTGTTAACTAAAGACCTCTTCTTTTTTCTCCTCCGGCTTCGGTTCCTCCTTCTGGTCCACCTTCGGTTCCTCCTTCTGCTCCACCTTCTTCTCCCCCTCCTCAGTCGGCGGTTTGGGAATCGGAGAGATTAGCTGCACCTGTCTGTGACTCTTCCTCTGAACTCTGTCCAAAACTTTCAATGGATCAGCTTTCTCACCCTTCACAACGACTTTACTAGTCTTACAATCAGCAATCACATCTTCAACACCTGAAAATTAAAGAACCCCATTAAAAACTTGCAAACACCCATTACAACCAGCGAACAATTAATGAAGATGAACACATAGAACTCACCTTCAAAGCCCTTGAGGCACTTACGAACCTTACGAGCACATCCTTCGCAATGCATGTAGACTTGAAGCACTATTTCTTGTGGTGGTGGAGGTGACTCATCTTTGGACTCCTTGTTGTCCTTGGATTCCTCTGCTTTTTTCTCTCCCCTTTTGTTCTCTGCTGGTTTTTCTTCTTTCTTCGCTTCCTCCAGTTTCTTAGCTTCTTCTGGTTTCTTCTCCATTTTCTTCTCCTCAGCTGCTGGTTTATTTTCCTCCTAAACAAAAACCAATGTCAAAATCACACCAAAAACACAAGGCTGAATAAAAAACAAAAGCAGCAAAGAACTAAATAATGAAAAGGATTCATCGTAGACCTCCCCCATTAGGTTGCTTTAAGCTAGCTTTTTCGGGATTCCAAGTACAGTGAGTATTGTGTTGATGAAGATGAGCTTTTGAAGTGTCCCCTCTCTCTGGGTCTCTGGCAGTGTGTGCAGAGAAGATGAGTTTGTTTGGGTTTAGTTACCTCTCTCTATGTCCCTGCGAGCAACTTACTGCTTCAGTTCTCTGTAGTTTCCTAAGCCATGCCTAACGAATGGCCCTGAGGACCATTATATTTTGCATCTTACCGCTACGTGGCATTTTATAATTGGCACTTACAGTTTTTTTTTTAAATCTGCCTATTTTCCTCCAAATGTACATTTCTAAAAATCTAATGGTTCTTATTAATTCTTATGATAATATAATACAAAAACTACAAATATCATAATTAAAAGATCAAGTTAAATACGTGGCACTAATTCGATTGAGCCATTTAGGAGACCTATACATAATTACTTGATGCAATTTCAATATCATATAAGAGTAAAGTTGCGAATTACTATATTTTTCCAAAATTTACACGGTAGCAAAAATCTCTACTTGCAATGTTGGTGTTATATAGATAATTGAAGTGGTATTGCATAATTCTTTTCAAGTACAAAGTGTTAGAAAGTTAAATTTATATCATACCATTGGTTAAATGTAGCAAAAAATTAATAAAAATCTCACCGATGTGTAGACTTTGCGAAAATTTAGTAGGACATAATTTTACTCCTTGTTATTAGAGAAGTTTTTTCCGAATTAGTTAAATTTACCATTTAATTTAAATTTCAATAATTTATTAAAGAATTATTATATGCAATAATTAATTTCTCATGTATTATGTTCTAACCCTGCTCTATTTTATCTCAATCATATATTTGTATGATTCTGTTTTATTATTGCTCTACTTTATCTTAACTATACATTTATACGAGTCTTATATAAATATATAGTTAAGATAAAAAAAAAGCAATATTGAAACAAAATAGAAGGTGCAGAAAATCTTAGGGGTATGTTAAAGGTTACGTATTAAAGTCTGTACAAGTTTGGTGGGATTTATTAAAAGTAACGTTGGGCCCACAAGATTTGCCAGTTTCATACAGTGAGGCAGGCCTGTGCTGCAAACTAAGCATGCATATGTACGGCGGTTGATTTTAGAAAAGATCGAACGGTTCAGACATGCAGAGTTCCACTTGGATGACGATTCCTTAACAGGGTCCTAGAGTTACTTCACCATGCGATGGATTATGTAGCCAAATCATTCCTATTATTTCTGTTTTAATTACGATTTCAAGGATGGAAAATGAAATTAATGCTCATAGATTACTTAAAATGTATTTTGTAATTGAAACTTTTATACATAAGATTTTACATGTTTTTCATTAAATTATTTAAATTTAATAATTAAGTCGATTTTATCATATCTCGTCACAAGCTCAACTTATTAGTTTTATATTATTAAAAATAGATTGATTAATATTTTTACCTTTTTCTTATATGAGATTTTTAAAATTTAATCGAGTTAAATTTTAATATGACTAAGTACTATTTATAGTTGTATACAACAATTATCTACATACTAGTATCATTTATAATAATTTAACACTTTGTATAAGAATGATGCCTCCCTCATAAAGTATCAGACCTATGATTCTATTTGAGTTTTAAATTATACAAGAAGGATATGTTAGCTTAGATCTTAAGAGGCAAGTCTTGAGAGTTGACATCCGATGAGATAACCATTTAGCCATAGTTTTGGAGTTATATTAGAGCCATCAAACCTTAAAATAGCTTGCATATTATACTCAGATATCTTAAATGATAATGATTGTTCTACACTCTTCTCAACTATATACAAAAGTTAAACCTAAGGATGATGATTTTGAATCAATATTTGAACCATGATGAAAAATGAAATTGGGCTTGATGAGGCTGGAACTTCACTCATATTACAATAACTAAAATTATTTAATATGATAAAATATTTATATGACAAGTTTTTGAATCAGTTAAAGCATGCTTCTTTTATGCTTTAATTTTTATGAAGTTGAAAGAGCATAAGCTAATAACATGAATAACGTTTGTATTCTCACGATTAGTTTGTGACTAATCACGCTTATGATGTGATTGACAGAAATTACACATAAACGTACATAAGATTAGTGTTTGATAAAATGGTAATAGCCATACTGATCCCGTGAGCTTAATGTCCGTTAGACAAGTAAAACAATCATACACTTAAAAAGTCTAGTACAAGTTGAATATTCAAGAACAACCAATATGGTTAGCCATGTGCTTCGCTATAAGTGCCTCAAATTATGGCTGGTGATTAGACGACAAATACTTTCCATAAGCCAGAAAAAGAACACAATAATTACACCATCAATACACTTTCTGCTTTGGTTCTGATTACCTGTTAAAATTAGCTTATATCAATAAAGTTTTTATTAGTAAAATTTTTATAAGAACTTATTTTTAAAAAATCAATTGATAGTTTGATTGTTATTTAAAAAAAACTTGTTTAAAAGGGTTTTATACGACAGACTGTTTGATAAAATAAAAATAAAAAGTAATTTTAATTTTAACTATATTTTATTTTGTAATAAAAATTATTTATACATATAAATATTATTTAAAATATATTAAACAATATGTAAAGCACAATGTATTAATTATTATATACTTTTAAATCATATGAAACATAATTAAAAATATATCTAACCAAGTCTTTTATATAGATTATAATATAAGTAAAACTAATATAAAAAATAAATATTAAAACATATAAAAAGTCAAATAATATTATAAAAATCTCAAAATAAATGTGAAGATGTGTTTGTGGATATTGTGTTAATTATGTGTAAAAACATAAGGGTAAAAGGGATTAAAAAATAGGTTTATTAATTGATCTGAAAATTTTACTTGAAAAAGTAATTTTTAAAAAAACCTCTAAATTTGAGCTTCTTAAAAAGCTGCATTTTAGTTTCCAAAAAAGTCATTTCTATAAAAAGTGTTTTTTAATTTTTCAGTTAAACACTTGTTTTTTTAAAAAATAGTTTTTACTGTGAAAACAAGTACTTATTCAATATCCAAAAGCTAAAACAAACAAACACTAAGTTAGTAATGAGTTCAGTTTCATTATGAGTAGAGCAAATAAGAGTAAGATAGCTTTGTGTTTCTTGTAAGTCTATTTGATTCGCAACGCACAAGAAGAAATTTGACAGCCTTTCTTTGTTTTTTAAAAATAAAAAGTATAAATCGATTTTTAGATTAATAACATTATAATGAAGCATGAAATATGTTTGACCAAAGGTAATAAACTTACTCGCAAGTAGCAATAATATTGGCCTTGTTGTATATATACATTAGACTCTTAATTAATTAATGTGGAGCCACAAAAGACACAGAATTTGGATAATACACTATTTATTAAGGGAGATTTTAATTTTTAATTTTTAATTTTTCTTTTAAATAAAAACAGAAATATGCTTACTTGTTAATGTCAATGTATATAGTTTTATTTTTATTACTGATAATAATTATATATTAAATAAAACTTTTAATTAAATAAATTTATTTTAATCTCTTGTAATAAACTTAAAGATTGTTATAATAAATATATATTAATGATAAAAATGGCTTGTGAATAAAGGTGAAAATGTGGTTAAAGGGTTTGATTCTTGGTTGCCATTTAAGTTAACAAAGTCATATAAATTTTATTAAATGCTATTAAATTAATTTAATAATAATGTTTTTAAAATTAATTCAAGTTTTTAATATTTTCGATATTATACAATATTTTTAGTAACTTAACTAATGAGAATATTTTTTAAAATATAGGAATTCACAAAAAGTATCTACAAAAAAGCTTGGGAAAAAAGGGTTTGACACTTAGTAAAATTTGAAGGATTTCTTTGTAAGAAACGATCTCTACCCAAATTATAATATATGTTTATCCCCGTATGGGATAAAATTATTTGTTGATCATCGATCATTAAAGAAACACTGCTCACGTCATGATAAGCCAAACCAAAGCCTTCTTGTCTATCATTATCTGCCTTAATATCTTGTCAAGAACCCAATAATAGCAATGAACTCGAGATCTATAACTATTGGAATCGACATTGTTCAAATATAGTCAAGAACAAAACCCTTTATCGAGTGTCTTGTTTCCACTAGATCTCTTTTAGATCAAGAACCAAATAGAGAATTCGTGATTGAATTAGAGCAGTGCAAGAAGGAATTGCTGATGATGGTACATTTTATATTCTTCTTTTAATATGCTACATGACAAAAAGAGCTATCTATAATTGCCAAAGAGTGGGCAACAATGGCTGACTCCTAACCCGTTTTAGTGGTTTGCTAAGTAGATAACGAGAAGATTATTAGTGACGTTGGCTCTGATTCATAAGATGCGTAGGATGGACGGTTAGTGATGATGACGATGATGGTGGTTTGATATGGCCTTGATTTGACATGGTTTTGTATTGCTTTTGATGATCTTATTAAGTGATTAAGGATTTGATTATTTCTATATTATGCATTCGCACCCGAGGAAACCTGTTCGCTGAAGTGAAAAATTCTGGGAGGCAAAGGAATCTTCACTGTTAATGGAGATAAGGTCTCTTATCAATATTTTCTTTCACGTACAATAATGGTGTAAACGATACTGTTTCCTCCTTTTTTATCTGCGTAAGTGGAGGAACATACATGCATTCTGTAATAGTAAAAAGATTCAATTTAATTCTTTGATTTTTATTTATTTTTAAATTATAATTAGACACATTTCTTTATGCAACGTTATATATAATGTATTTTATTATAATTAATAGATTAAGAAGGCTGTATAAATTATAATGATATCAAATCAAAGACGGACTCAACTCAAATAATTTATATTAAACTCTAATACAAACACTAACCCTGAGGACCCTTAATGTCTACCATGAGGTACTGAGGAGCTTAAAAAACTTTAACTGGAGACTTAAGTGGTAGGGGCACTTTGAAGGGTTCTCCATGCCAGTCACTCTGGCCACCCATGAAGCGACTGTATTATGTTGCTCGATAACTCTTTGACCATCCAAATGAAATCATTAGCATATGGTTAGAGTAAGGCCCCCAATTAAAGAGCTTCGAAGTCATTATATATCTCGAGAAGAAGTTCAACTTTTAACTTAAAATGAGCACGTACGTCCGGCTTTAGATAATTAGGTTTAGTTCCTCTCTGGTCTTTGTGCAGTGACTAATTAAGAATCATTGCCAATTCCCACAATAGTTCCATTCTGTGTCAAGGGACCAACTTTGTCACGGACCATTCTGTTTCTTGTACTTTCATATGTGTACTTTACTGTTCTTGCATGGATTTACAACCCAGTTGTGAGTGACCAGTAAAGTTTCGTATGGTTGTGAAGGAACAGACTTAGTAACCAATTTGAACTTTTTCCTTAACTTTTTATTCGACTACAGGTTCTTGGGAACTTGATTGATATGCTCTTTTGTTTAGGGTCGGTGATTATAATTTGATTTTGGGCTGTAATGATTGTTGTTGGTTGAAGGGTTGCTGTCAGCTTGCCCTATCAAGGAATGTTGTTACGTGGCTAGTGAATTTGAAAGCTAGAACTTATAGATTTTAGTCATTGCAGAATTAAAGTTCGAAAAGGTGTATAATTACTCTAGTGAAACCATCAACATTAACGGAGTAGGGTGCTCCAACTCCTCTCTCATGGAGGTGGTTGATTTCTTCATGTGACCTTGTCCGGTTACTTCCAAGCAAATCCTGAACAGAACTTGGCTTTTCATTTTAACTCCAAGTTAATGCAAAAGCTCCTTTCTGGTTACCGATCGATCTGCATGCCATATGGCGATGACCCGTGAAGTAGAAAACCACTACTGGGGAGTCGTGGCATACTCACGTAAGGCCTAGTGACTCAGCCATGAAAGCTGCCCGACAGCTTTGTCTTTGAAGCAAAAGACTAAACATCATCATCTTCACTTGGGAGTCTCCAGAATGTACGAAATCGGTTCGATTTGTATTAACATTTCTTCTTGAATTGATTTAAGGTTTTAACTAGAATTAAAACTTAAGAAAATCTCTATGATTTTAATTAAATGAGAAACTAAAGAAGTATACAAATATTTAAAAGCTATAAATTTAAGAAAATATTTAAAATTGTACTTTTTTAATTTTTGAATTAATTAAAATGAGAAATATTTAAATATTTAAAGCTATAAACTTAAGGAAATATTTACACTATTTAACTTTAAATTATTAAACCATTTTTCGAACATACGAGACTGTTGACATTCTCTATAATAAAACACGTTGGAAGGATTTGGAAACAACAACACATGCATATGCTTCTGCTTGCTAATCATACGAGGAATCACCAAAAGATTGCAACTTTTGAGGGTTCATAGTTTTACAAATCCACATGGGTCGTCCAGTTTACACTTGCTTGCTGGGTTCATAGTTTTGCAAATCCACATGGGTCGTCCAGTTTACACTTGCTTGCTGGCTTCATTTGAGCCACCAGAAATGACGTATTGTCAACACATTGCAGGACATGATAGGAATAGATCATTTGTTTTCATCTATCATGGAGCATCTATTTATTTAATAAATGAGACTAATTAGTGATCTAAACTTCAGGATAGGATAGGAGCTATGCTAGAGAGTTATGAAAAAAAGAGAGTAAAAAGAGTTTTCTACAAGACTGGGCATCTGCTTTGGGCCAAGAAGCCAACTGGAAGGCCACAGGCCAATCGTTTCATCCACTTTGCCTGCCTAACACAGGAGATTGCCGAAAGTTGGTGGGAATTTGACCATTATTGTACAAATGATTACAATAATGGCCAGTCTTAAGAGGTAGGAACAGTTTGGTTTTGGTCGTTACTTGTTAGTGGTTCTTTGTTTTTCAGGCACAGTAGCTCATCTCTCCACCATCACAATCCTGCTTTATTGTTAATATGAAGTTCTGCTTTTTCTAGTTGTAGGATATTCAAGAGACATTCTCTTTTTCTTTCACTACTTTTTGCTACAAAACAATCTGTAAAGTTATCGATAAGATTTGAGTTGTGGTAGAAAATGAACATTACAAGTTACAACACAGTTGAGATTGAGTTGCATTTTTAACTATTATTTAAATCGAATAAATGGAATTATTGATTGTTTAATCAATTTATTAAGTATATATAACTTGGAATTATTTATACATCTAAAAATTATTTAATATACATCTAAAAATTAATATTTTAAAAATCAAACGGAAAGTTAAATTGTTAAGACAAGAGATTTAAAGTTTAAAAGGTTCAACTGATATTGTATTGAAAGAGATTATCCTTACTTATGATAGAATTTAAAGTTTAATAAAAATTATTAAATACAAATTAATTGGTTTATTTTAGTTTATAAGGACTTATTAATTTACAAAAATTAGTCAATTAATTAATAAATTGATTAATTTTTTAATAACAAAAGTTATTAAAATAAATCGAACCAGAAAGTTAAAATCTTAATCGAAAAGTTAATCAGTTCAAGATTTTTACTGTTGAACTAGTCAAACATGAGTTTTTTAATCAATGCTAAAAATAATAATTATAAATTTTCAATACAAAAAGAGAAAGTCAAGTGATATTGATATCTTTTATAATTGTAATTTATAATTGTTGTATTAATTACATATTAAATAAATTCTTATGCCATAATAATTTATAAGTTATTTATTTAAATAAATTATTCAATAATTTAATAGTAATTAGTTCAATTAAGTCAATATTAATAAACTTGTGTGTCCATCTTTAGAAAAAGATACCTTTCTAAATAAATGGAACGAGTTGAAGCAAAGCCGAGAAAGGATTCGGTCACTTCGTACTCAATATGTGATCCTAAGGAGATCAAGTGTCAATGGAAGCTTGACAAGTGATTGTTGGATTAGCCAATTGGCAATGCATGTGATGATGTCTTCCTGTTGTGGAGATAATGTTGTTGAACCGGCATAGACACTGAGAGATGTAAGCTTGCAACCATGAATGGCCCATAAAGACATGCACCTTGTAGCCTGTAAAGGTAGAGAGTGAATGAGATGTGACATATGCGTGTATGCTCACCAACATCCTCTTCAATTAGACAGAAGCACCAAATTGTGGAATGGTATTACAAAGAATCATTTGTCCAGTTATTGAAGATGGTACGAACTCTATAAAATGCTGCTTGAAGATACTAGCAATAACAGTGAGTTCGAGCCGGACGATCCAATTCCCTTAGCAGGCCAACGCAGAGAATATTTTACGATCCAATAACCATAGGTCCCAATATAGAGCTTGGTCCAGTTGAGAATTCAATCTTATGGATGTTATGACCCCGTCAATATCCTCTTTTATTTCCTCGTCCAGTTGTATGTTTAAAGCCTATTAAGCTAAGCATTAATAATCCTGTGATCTGCAACATTTCAATGAATATATGAGCTTGTACTGTAAACTTTGGATATCTCTGCATGAATTTTGTTTATTTCCTGTCCAAAGAACCAACAAATGCGTTATTGACTTTGAAACGAGATTTGGTTTAACAGTAACAAGGTCAAAAATTGGGGAGAGCAGATTTTCTCAACCGCTATGCTAATGTAAAGTTTTTAAAGAAATGAGATGTAACATAATAAGATAGAATGGATTATAATAGAATGAAATGTAAATAGATGTAATATTAGAAAATTGTTGTTTGGGTAAGATGGAATAGTTCATAATGTAATATAGTGAAATGTTGTTTGGATTAAGGATTTATAATGTAATATAGTGTAAAATTATTTCTCATTTAACATTCCATTATAAAACTCCAAATTCAAAGATTTTTTATTTTTACTGCTCAGGATAGAATGAGATATAGCATGAAACTTTTTTTTTCATCCCATCTCATTCCATTCTCTCCTCTCAAACGATGAAATAATATTACATTAAATTTTATTTCATTAATCAACCCCAAACCAAACATACCCTAATTTATTGGTTGGGGTGGCTCAGGATGGTCACAAAATAGTGTTTTGAGGGCGAAATAAAAGTCTACTGAGGTGAACTCTCAAAAGAGTCACTGAAATGCAGTGGGCAAAAGTCCATTGAGACTCCCCAGATTCCAAGCCTTAAGACGAAGGGTTTGGTGGTGTCCACAACCCAAATACCACACCGAAGGGTTTTTGTGGTGTCACTGTCTCGGACACCATTCTTACATGCCGCACCAAAATACTAATATGCAGGCTAGCAGGTTTCAGTAACATATATAAATATAAATATATGTATCGAAGAATAATAAGGTTCCCAGATTTGGACATAAAATAATATATGTATCGAAGAATATAAACATGTCCAAATCAACGACTGCAATAGCAAAACATTTTTATAACCAATAAATTCTAAATTGTGTATGGAAGATCACAATTTCATAAATAAGGAATCTTGAGTTTTTAATGATTCAATATGAGTAGAATCTGGTATCACTTGTTAAATTAAACCTTAATCGGTGCAGATCATCGCCCAAATCACTAATCCCATATTAAATCATCAAGACATAAAAGCGGAAGTATTTGTTTAATATATTGTTGTGAATCACTGAGTTGAAACCCGAATTATCTTTCAAGTTAGTATATTGTAATTTTCTCTAGCGATGGCGATACCAAGAGAAAATTAATAGCTAGACTTCCAACTTAGGAATCATAACCATATATTTATAGAGGTAAAACCCTAAACTTAATGGGTTTATAATTTCTAATTCAGCCAATAATCAAATTAGAAATTGTTACTGAGGCCTTTACATACATAAAATTAAAACTTAATTAGATCATTTTAATTGGGCTCAACCTTAATGATAATCCATAATATACAATATTCCCATAATCTACATATAAGCTCATAAATTAATTAGAATTTATTTCAATAGTACAAATATAAAAGTTTATGTGATTTAGCTAGTTATGTGACTTCTATTCACGATAAAGAGAAAAAACTTTTTTAATTACTAAGATAAAGATGATACAAGGAGAAGTGTGACAATCACCAAAATAGACATAACCCCTAGTAAGATATTTATAAATTAGGTTTATACGTAAGAAGTTTAAGTACAATGAAATTTTTATTTTCATAGAAGACTAAGGACAGTGAGCTTTTATTTCCAAAAATGTCTAAAGTTGGTAAAATTTTATTTTCAATAAAATTCAAGGCATATCTAACAATTCTCCACCTTAAATTTTCCAACATTTAACTGAGAATTGATCCTTGTCATAAAAGCCCTTGAGGCCAGTAAGCTATGTGAAATATACCAAGTCCAAGATATACGTGAACCCTTTTTATTAATGACATGTATTCCACTTCTATTGTAGAAAACATAACTGTCGACTAAAGTGTTGTTTTCTAATTGACCACACATCTAAACACGGTAAAGATATAACATGTTAATTGATCTCCTTCTCAAGAGATATCTATTATAATCAAAATATGTATAACCAATAACACTATTAGTTGCTAGAACCATAAACCAACTAAATATTGTTCTTATCTCTCAGGTATCATATAATCCATTTAATAACTTTCCAATAAGCTTTCCTGAGATTAATCATAACCATGCTTATAGGACTGACTACATGTGCTAAATTTTAGTTTTGTGTATACTATAGCTTACATCGAACTCCCAACTACACTTGAGCAAGAAACTTGTTTCATTTGATCTTTCTCAACTTCTGAACTAGGCAACCATCAATGTTAAGTTTAAAATAAACTGCCAAGGGAGTGCAAATTTGCTTTAACTGATTTATCTAAACACGCAAATGTTTCACCTTAAACCTATTGCTCAATAAACTCTTTAGACTATTAATTTTAGCCTTAGTATTAGCTACAATTAACTTATCATCAATGTATATCAACAAATAGATCCACAAACCATTTAACTTTTTTTTTAAGTAAACATAATTATCAAATTGATTTGTAATAAATTTATGAGACAACAAGAATGCATCAAACCTCTTGTACCACCAGATTAATGATTATTTTAACCCATGTAAGGATTTCTTCAACAAATTTACATAGTCCTTCAAGATTAAGAATCCATCTAATTATTAGATATAAATATTCTCTTCTAGATTCCCATGAAAAAAAAATACAATTTAAACATGAAGTTTCTTGAACTCCAAATCACATATGTTTACCATAGCTAAAAGAATTTATATGGTTTCATGCTTCGCAACTAATTAGAATACCTCATGATAGTCAGTTTTCTCTTTTCGTAAAAAAGTTTATGCCACCAGTTGTGCCTTGAGCCTGACTGACTAAACTTTAAGGATATCTTCTTTCTTCAATTGCATACTATTGGCTTTATACCATTTGGTAAAGGAATAAGTTCCTATATATCATTTTTGTATGAGTATTGCATTTCTTCATTCATGACAAGCAACCATTTTGATGTTTTTTTAATATCCACTTTAAATACTTGGTTCATCGCCATCTGTATTTTCAGTAATTTCTAAGGGATAAGCTATATGATTAATTTTACTATTCTCATTATAAGCTTAATACCCATTAGGTTTCTCGATTTCTTTTCTTGTCCTTCTTACTACTATACTTTGTGCCAATTTTTCCTCCTACATATTCATAGATTGATTTACCAATGTCTTGCTTGGACTTTTAATTTCAAACTCTACTTTTTGATGAGCACCCTAATCCTTCTTACTTGTATGATCACCAAGCCCCTCTTTCTAGCCAAACATAATATATTCATAAAAATAACATCTTTGCTAATCATAAACTTTGTACTTATGTATTTTTTAGTACTCAATATTTTATATTCTTTAACTCCAGGAATTTACCCTAAAATATGCATTTCATTGCCTTAGGCTCTAGTTTACTATCACTAACATGATAATAAGTGTAGAACCAAATATCCTCATGGTAAAATAATCAGAGGGAGTACAGTACCAAACCTCTAAGGAGTCTTAAAATTTATTATAGTTGATGGAGATCTATTCATTAGATAAAAATTAGTATTAACAACCTTAATCCAAAACTGCTTTGAAAGTCTAACATTTAATCATTTGCATTGAGCATGTTATATGAGTATTTAGTTATTTATTATGTAATTCCATTTTACTATGGTATATGATGTATAGTACAATAGCTCAGTATACCTTCCTTTTGTAGAATATATCAAATTACTTATGAATGTGATAAAATAATTGTGTCTTCCAAAGGATAGAACTAAATTTGTTCCCTATAAATATGAGTAATCATAATCACAAATATCGGTGAAAGTGTGCTTACTGGAACCAAATTTGACCATTTGCTGCTTGTAAAAACCACAAGGCTCTTTGAACTTCATCTTCTCTGTCACATTTTCATCTAACAACCCTTTCTTACTCAATATCTTAAGTCCTTACTCACTTAAAAGACTCAATCTACGATGCTATAACTCCATACTGTCATCATTCTGTCCTGGGGATTGAGACATAACTACCGATCACATTACTATCTTTCTTATTAAGATATAAATATTATGTTGTAATTTGTATTTCGTTACAATTAATGTACCCTTTACCAAATTAAGATGCCAATCACTACTAAAAAACTTATACCATTAACTATTAAGCTATTAAGATTACCTATAAAAGTCATAGGCTTATGAACCTTATGCATATACTAGGCGTTCAATGTTCTAACAAGCTCACCATACATTTGGATCTACACTAAACCATTTCTTTGAGTATATAATCTTTACCATGAACCAATTTGACTGAATTGTTCCATTCTTTAAAGGTTTATATCTAGTCCTTATTGAAAGTTATATGATAAGATGTATCTGTGTCTTTCACCCACCAATTTGCAAAACCAAAATTATTAATTGTCAAAACATTATTGCCTCTTCCATCTTCTTTATAAGAACTCTCCTAAACCATATCAATACTTTTTGTTCCATCTATTTCCTCTCTAATTTTGCTTCTTCCATTATGAACAGTCCCTCCTAAAGGGACCTTTTTCTTTGCATTTAAAGCACCAAACAACTTGGCCTTCGATTTAGATCCTAACTTGAACTTGTTTTCAGTCACTTGTGTACTTTCTTACATCCTTAAATGTTGCTTTTAATATAAACAATCATAAGTGATACTTATTTTTAAGTCATTTCTATAATGAAGCAGGGACTGTTTCACTAACCATCTTTTTCAAGACTTTGTCTCCTAAACTGAACAGTGTTGCACTATGTGCCTTTAATATCTCTTTCTTTTCGAATGGCACCAAATTCCCTAGCGGTCTTTTTTCTTCTCTCAACGCTGTTGTGCATCTCTGTTGACCATGAACCACTCTTATCTTCACCATCCATAGAGTGAAATCATTCAATCTATTGAGTTTCTCATTATCTAACTTGTGGAAAGGCATGCTAACAACATAACGTTGAATCACATACTAATTGTTAAGATATAAATTACTCTGATCTCAATTATTGTGCAAATGAAAGTAATATAAGAAGAAAATTAATAAAGTAAAATATAAGAATTTATATAGTTTAGTGACATATGTCCATAAATAAAAAGATAAACTTCTTTATTACTGTGAGAAGGATGATACAAGGAAAAGTATGATAATCACCATAACTTACACAACCTTTAACAAGATATTTATAAATGGGGGTTACATGTAAGAATTATTTCTCGATAAGTCTAAATCAATGAACTTTTATTTTCACATATACTTAAAATTCGTTAAATCTTATTTATGTCACCCCTTTGGTGCAAAAATGGCTAATTTTTAGCTATAACTCAGTCTGAGATGATTGCAATAGAACATATTTACAAGGGCAACCAACCTACTCAGTAAAACTCAAGTCCCCTTTAATGCCTACATGTTAATTTTATGTAAATATCGAAAAATATAAATTTTAATGAACAGTTATACCTTGCACCTTTCAATGTTGTTTCAAAAGTATATAACATAATAAAATCGAAAACTTAGGTTCAATTTTTTTTTTCTTCCAAATGCAAATTCAATTAGGTAGTCTGGATAAAAGCATATCAAATTGAGTATCCTTCTCGTTTTTAAATTGCTTTTGTAATTGTAAAGAGTCACTAAAGATTGAGTTCTTCATTGGGAAATTAGTACTACTCGAATTTGATCCATTTGGTGGGGAAGTGTGGCAAGTTTTGGTATTTTTTATGTGTTTTATACCATGAAATATAAAATCTTATTATCAATTAGTAAAGAGCTTTGATAATAAGAGATCTCCACTATGTGATTTTAAGATTTCATAAGATTCTTATATGACACAAAATCTTCTTTAAAACTCATATATATATATATATATATATATATATATATATATAACTAAACTACTTCCTAAGTTAAAAGTCAAATTAATTTAAAATAAAAGATAAATACTTTGATTTTTAAGTTATGCAAAATTGTATATATACAAATCACAAAATAGGATATATATATATATATATGCAAAATTGATAAATTAGTGATATTTACAAATTCAGTGGTAATTCTTATCTCGACAAGATTAAAAGCAGTGACTCAGACCGATATAAGAGGCAACCTCTACCATTTACACCAACCCAAATTGCTCCGGCGTTATTTTATCTGATACTGAGGCAAACTTTTCACCCACCACCTGCATTACTAGTCGTTTATTATTGGCATCACCAGGCAACAGCTTCCAAAACTTGGAAGACATATTCCTAAGACAGATGCAAACATATATATTTCCTTTCTAAAGTACTATATAATGAAATATTGGTATCCTTATACTTCCAGTTTTGATGCTTACTTGAAGAGAAACATCTTCTTCAACTCATACCCACCATTAAAACCTGACTTCTAATGCGATTACATACTTCCATGGTTAATCAGATGAATCTTGAAAATGAAAAGTACAAAGAGAAATCAAGTTGGAATTGGAATGACTTCACTTCCATAGCCATACCCCCTTAAGGTCCTTGCTGTGATGAAACCAACTGCAAAAAGAGTTAAAAGGATTCCTAGCCAGGCCATGAAAACCTTTTCTTGAGTCCTAGATTCGCAGGAACCAGTCTCGGCACGTCTCTTCTTTTCTTCAACGGTTTCCACATCCACCATCTCTTTCTCTTCGACCACAACTTTATCATAAGAAATTGAAGAAGGAGGAGATGATGACAGTGATGAATAAGTAGAAGCTGCCGCACAATGAAGACAAAGAGGACTAAAACCTTTTTTGGTCTCTACGTTTTCATTCTCATCATCAGAATAATCATAAGACCACAAAGACCTCTCCTCACTCTCTCCAGCAATACTAGATAAACCACTGCATGCTATCTCCTCCCTACCACCGGGACACATACTGTCACCCACACCATCCGCTACCGGAAACAACCGTCTGCCCTTCAGCTTGCCACTTCTCACGGCGGCTCTTCGCTCACTGAGTATCTCTTCAACGGCCAAGTCATTGTTCCTCACCTTCCATCCTCCTTCGTTTCTTTCCGAGGGTGGAGAGGGCGTGTACTGCAGAAAAGACATGAGACTTCTAGGAGAACTGTCAAGGAGTTGAAGTTCTTTAATCACCGTGCGTGAGCCCGTTGATGATAACCTATGCAGGGTTTTCGGGTTTGATTGGTTTATGGTGTCCCAATGTTGAACCAAATCATTGAACTGATGGTGCAGGGCATCTAGTGCTACTTTTTCTTCTTTACTAGGACTTTCCATGGTGGGGTTACTTTCTTTTCTCAAAGTTCTATAATGATGACTTGATTCCTGTGGTATTTTTGAACGAAGGATGAAGTTAATGGGTTCTTCAATTTTTGAACTTGAATTTTGTTGATTAGATCAGGGTAGATACCCCACGTTCTTCCTACATTTTAGGAAAACTAAAACCTAATTTGTTTTCTTCTCCTGATATGGTAAAAACTGAAAAGAGAAGATCTAACTTCTAAGTTTAACTTGAATCCACATCCTGACGTCATAACTAAACACTCTTTAAGTATCTTAAAAGAGGGTATTCATCAGAATCATTAGCCTTACACCCTAAGACTTAACAGAACTTTTAATTTAACCATTAGCCTTCAACACTCCAGGCAGGCGTTGTTATATGATATCTTCTCAAAGAATCTAGATTATTTGGAAATACAATGCACCTGATCCCGATCCCGATCCTGATCCCAGACATGGTTTGTTATGCTATAATAAATTTACAACTCCAGTCGTCTTCAGGGAGCCTGCCGAGCATAATGTCAGGGAGGCAATTGTGCCCCACCAGTAAAAGCTAATTGCTTTTCCATTTTGACAATAACCCGAATATGATGGCTTTTTAATTTTTGTTTTAATTTATGAGACATTATAATTGCATATCCGCTCACCACCAGGCACCTACATCGATTAAGGGGAGACGGAGAACGTAGCGGTCTGTAATCAATCAGCTCCAAGGACCTCCTTTGTTAGATTATAGTTTGCATGGTGGGATTGTTAACGGTTTTACCACGATAACTTAAGTTATTACGTGAAGTCAACTTAATTGGTTTTATATATTAACTAACACATCTTTTCAAGTAAAAACCTTTTAGGTTTGAAACTTAAATATGCTCACTTTACCTTATGCTAAATAATAGGTGGGTGGTAGGATTTAAACTCACAACCACTTAACAAAAATTCTGATATTATATTAAGTGACTGTTTCACCACAATAACTTAAATTATTATGTGAGACCAACTTAATTAGTTTTTATATATTCACTAATAAGGCACTTGTTAGATTTTGTGAGGGAGAAAATGAAATTTTTTAGAAAAGAACTTTTCTCATTTATGAGAGAATAAAAAATTCAATACATATCGATCCTCCTTGAGGATATCGTTGGGATCAGCTTTCTCCATTTTGTTGTGTAATTAATACTTTCCCTTTTATGAAAAAAAAAACAATTCAATACAT
Organism: Erythroxylum areolatum; assembly: GCA_024520975.1. Lineage (NCBI taxonomy): Eukaryota > Viridiplantae > Streptophyta > Magnoliopsida > Malpighiales > Erythroxylaceae > Erythroxylum > Erythroxylum areolatum. The sequence goes on along the minus strand of JANIJH010000006.1, from coordinate 70,745,937 downwards.
AATGATTCTATGCTCGGAGTATTTATACAAAATTTACAACAAATTATCTGACAAACTCTATAACAAATCCTGACATATAACATAATTGCCTGACTATTTTGTTTTCCATGTTGTCTGAATGTGTGTACATTCCAGTGTGCGATGATTCTTCAGCCTCAATATTTAACAGCACAAGCTACTGACCATTTACCGTGTTATTCTGATAGCACCGGTAGTGAAGTAGCCGTTGGGTTTAAATAAAATCATTTGTTGGTTGGGCCTTGTTAGTGGGTTAGCATGTTGAGTCC
>JANIJH010000006.1:70661283-70679197 GCA_024520975.1 Erythroxylum areolatum | reverse complement strand
TTTAGTGACGTTTTTAAACACGTCGCGGAATGTCAGTATTGTCTATGACGATTTACATAAAACGTCGCAGAAAGCTTTTACCTACACCACATTTCGCGACGTTTTTTGTGACATTTTTTGGACATTCTGTGACGTTTTAAAACGTTGCAGAATGTTTGTTTTCTTGTAGTGTTAATGCGGTAGATAACTTTTCTTGTAAACATTATTATATGTATTATACTTTTTATATATTATGAAAGATACTTTCCTCTTCTTCTTTTTTTTTGGTAAACTACCCAATATCCGGTGATACATGAGCAACCGACTAATCCGGATTTGAGCCGGGTAAGAATAAAAAAAGAATACCCGTCCAAAACTCTTAAGTTTAGTAGAAAGTAGATCAAGAAATGTGAAGAATAATTCCATACAAAACTATGGACATACATTGCCAAATTGGTTTCAATATTATTACATCCCATGAATATGATTTTGGCATGGGGTTTAACAATACAGAAAGCCGCTCAGGGGTATGAAGACCAAGGTCTCTCTTGCATGCATCTAGCCCCTGTCCATGATGAACTTACCACTACTTTAGTAGCTAAAAGAGCTGGTGTCTATATGTAATGACCGTAGCCTAATCTTGTCCGTAAGAGAAAAAGAAGGAATAGGAGAACAAAATGGAATAAGTAGGAATAGGAGGTACAGGCAAGGTTGGAAATGAGTTGGCGAAGAACAATGATTCAGTATCACATTTAGTTCGTGCGTATAAGTGTGAGAGATACCTCATGCATGACGTTGTCCACTCCTTACAATATCATAAGCAGCAAATAACTAAATTACATCTTCCCACCAACCCTAGGGAATCTCTATATTCCCAGTGCAGGTCACGAATCTATAGAGAAACTCTTGTCTTCATAATACAGTTCAATACTTCTATTTACAATACAGTTCAAGAATTCTTAAGTGTATACACGGTATGCTTCGGCTTCACCAGCAACGGACAAGAGTTACCCAAAATGATGGGTTACACAAGTTACATACACCATAAGATGTTAATTTGAGACTTCAGGAACCCTTGTGTACAGACACCATGTTTGTTGGTGATACAGACCATAAGATGTTAATCTATCCCCTGGAATGGAAAATCTTCACTCATATGAGGGAACGATCAACAAAACTCTTAGCAACTGAAATCAAATAAGCCAGAAGCAAATGCCAAATACAGTGAACCATCAAACAATCCTCTGGGTACATTCGCAGCACAATTTCGAGAAATGTCCCCTTGTGACTACTATATCTCATTTCAGTGACTTCCACATGCAGCCCCCTTTTAACACCCAACAAAATCAACTTGCAGTAGATAAGTAAAAGAGAGGCTTGATTTAATGTCCTTGAGCTGTTTATTCCCCTGAGAAGGAAGCTGTGTTTCGCTGCTATACAAAAATGGCAGCTTAAAATGCCCAACTTCTTCAAATTCTCCACCTCTAGATATATAGTTGAGTAAGGCAAAAATTCTGAGAAATAACTTTTGCTGTGGTCATTAATTGCAACAGCAAGTTTAGGAATTTCCAAGGTCTCTTCATGGGTCAAAGACCTAACAAACCTTGCTGGATTACCCGCCAAAAGTTCACCTGATGGAATTCTTCTCCCTGGGGGAACAACAGAACCAGCTTCAAGGATAGATTGTGTCTCCACCAAAGAACCTTCCATAAGCGTAAAGTGTTGCCCGATAATGACCTCAGGCTCAATTGTGACAAAACGCAGGAGAGAATATGCACCAATAGTCACATACCTTTCGAAATTGAAGAATTTTGTGATATCTCTCAAAACTTAACAGATAGAAAAATATAAAGGGCAATACAGCGGAGAAATTAAGCATCCAAGCTAAAATAATTGGCTTCATCCTTAGTCCTTTTAGCATGTAGCTGTATATCTTTCATTAGCACAATGAGGGGTCTACATAGCAAACAAAGTTTCAGTTCAGCCCAGTAGGATCAGCCATCCCGAAAGATAAGTTGCCAAACTCTTACTCAACATCTCACACCACCAGGAACGAGAAAGCACTCAGATTTGGTTATATCCCTTTCAACTAGTATAACTGGCGACAAATGACAAACTTTCATTCACCAATCTAGTAGCTTCCAAGACAATGAATTCTGGATGAAAGTTTCAATACATCTTTTCCTTCAGCTATTGATATCTACAACAAAACTTCACTTACTAATTGAGAAACCACCAAGACAATGAATGCCTGATCAAGGTTTCAAGCACATATTCATGACAAACATACAGGTACAAATCTCCACACAGACCCACACATACATAGACAAAAGTCCACTATCCACTTACACATGGGTACAATGGCATACGTTGAAAGTAGAAAATACCACAGAAAAGAAGATAAGTACTGTTATAACTCAATTACCCAAATATCTGACTCATATAAATCATATTCTAATTACCACTGTCTGCTTTGCGACACAAATCATCTTGACAGTACATCTATGATTTGAGCAAACAGACCCACTTCCACTACACAAGATAATGTAACTTTAAGGCCACTGCATTCTAACATTTCAGTCACAAAGGCAGTCTTTGTATCAATGCCGGGGCCAGGCTTCACAATTTGAGAATGAAAAATCCATAATGCAGTAAGTTCATTAACTGATGATTTCTAATAAGAGTGACATCTTATGCAGTCAGTAAACTTGCTTGTCTTCGGGTAGAGCTATAAGCTCTCTGATGAACTTTTAAAAAAAAAGCGAATAACTTGTTAGTGTTCTAAGTAAACGTACTTGGATGATACTAGTATCCTGAAAATAGATGCTATTATGGGAACAGAGGCCCATGGTATACTGCTTTACTCTCTCCTTCCATTTCTCTTTCTCTTTTTCTATTTGACATTTCAGGAAGTCTACATCTAATCGTTCCAGAATAATACATATGAAACCTTCAGGTCTCTTAGCACTTTGGTGATGAAGACCGTGAGAAGTGGGCTAATATGGAGAGTAGCATGATACCTAACTTGAAACACCGCTACTGAATGCCATTACTCACTCTTGTCACTCAAAACTAGATTATGATCATTCCTTAACTAAAAAATGAAAATGAAAAGAAAAACAACGGATCTATGATTCGTGTAGAACATGTTACCTAAAACCTGACTTGCCTACAATCTTTTATCAAAGAGGCTCAAAATCAGTGCTTGCTCTATGTACCATGGCCCCAACTATTACCCAAAAATGATTTCCCAATACAACTGATCAGCAAACCTCTACGATGTTACAACTTTCGTTGGAAAATGATCAAACAACTGTTGAGAATTGACATTCAGTTTCCAATAAGCTAGAGTTTCAGTTCTAGTAGAATTTTTATTCAGTTTCAGAATAGGACTTTAATTCCTTTTTTTAGCAGATTACTTACAACTGTTCTTATCTGTTGCAACTAGCTTTATCTTTGAATTAGAATTAGAATTCAAATAGGATTATTATATTTTTGTTTTCTATTTAAACACCTGCGGTCATTAATAAAAGTACCTCTCTTTCTACAATGTAAGCAATTGAGTTCCTTCCCTTATCTTTCATTCCTTCTTTCTTCTGTTATGTTTTTGTTTTACAAAACAGTAGCCATGCCACGCTACAATTATCCAACAGTGGTATCAGAGCTTTAGTTGGTCGTATAGGACCTGCAGAAAATATTTTTTTTGATCTAGTTTTTTTGAATCACAAAACCAACGTCCAAAATTTTTAACTACTGCGGCTATTTTGATCTAGTTTCAGTAGCTTACATCTATTTTAAACTTACTATTGCTACTATTTTGAATCTATTTTTAAACAAATTTACAGTAGCAACTCCCTCATATTTTCAACTTGTTTGTTGTTGTCTTTTGAACAACTTTTAAAATCTCTTTCAAACTTATTTTCAAACACTTTGCAGCAGCATATTTACATCCATTTTTAAACCTTTCTTTTAAACCATAATCAAAAGGTCCTCTAGTAGCATTGCTTTAAATCCTCCAGAAGTCTTCAATGGTGAAAACTATCAAATATAATCAGTAAAAATGTAGTCTTATTTGGAGGCCTGATGCAATGTGTGGTACATGTAAACAACTTGGGCATGTTACTAAGGTTTGCAAATTCAAAAACAACAATTGTCACTCTCAACAAGTACAGATTGCAGATGAAGTTGACACACAGGAGGAGCAACTTTTTTGAAACTTTGAAGAGTTTGTCACCTGAATGCCAAGGAGGAGTGTTGAGAATTTACATTCAGTTTCCAATAAGCTAGAGTTTCTGTTCTAGTAGGATTTTTATTCAGTTTCAGAATAGGACTTTAATTCCTTTTTTTTAGCAGATTACTTACAACTGTTCTTATCTGTTGCAACTAGCTTTATCTTTGAATTAGAATTAGAATTCAAATAGGATTATTATATTTTTGTTTTCTATTTAAACACCTGGGGTCATTAATAAAAGTACCTCTCTTTCTACAATGTAAGCAATTTCATTCCTTCCCTTATCTTTCATTCCTTCTTTCTTCTGTTATGTTTTTGTTTTACAAAACAGTAGCCATGCCATGCTACAATTATCCAACAACAACTTGGACTAACAAACTATTATTTCACATATGCTTGTATTTTACAACATTTAACAGAAACTCTGCTTAATTTCAAATAAAGAAATCAATGCAATACGTAGTGTAAGTCTTATTACGTATTTTGGATCTACATGAAAGGATTAAAAACGAAAGTAATACGGAATACCTGGATTTCAGCTCCATCTCTAATTTCGATGCTGATTCCGAACTCCAAACGTCTTCGAATTTCCTGGGATTTTTAGTGAAAAGTGCTTTTCGACTCACGGACTAGGCCTTTTTATAATTTCCTCAAAACACGAGCTTCTCTAACGGGTCAGGAATTCTTTATGCTCGTGGATGATCTATGAGTAACTGCAGGAGGCCTTAACCTTTATATAGCTTCCATATTGGGCTTTTCTATCATAAGGTCGATATGGACCCGGTCCACACTAATCGGGACCCATGTTTTACCCGGACTTCGACTCATTAATCTAAATCATTTATTTGGTCACTTTATTATCTTTATCTGAATCAAATGGCGCAACTTAACCGATAATTTATTTAAAAATCAAAATTGTAATTAATGTTCTCCAACTTTATGAGACATGGACAAAATTGTCCCTAAGGACAAAAATGTCTAACAATCTCCCCTTTAGATAAGCATTAATTGCAATAGACTCTAGTTTAAAAACAATTTAAAAACTCGGTTAAGCCACGCTACTGTATTAGTCGATTAAGTTTTAAAAACAAAACATTTGATCCAAAGATAATGAAAGTCCATCATTCTGTCCTGTAAGGCTTTCGATACCGAAAAGCATCAGATGCATGTGTCCTGTATGACACAGATCCAATACAATCACGAATACCTAATACTTTACTAACATGAATGGGAAAATGGAGTGTGGCAAACTACGATGATACCTTTATGATCTAAATTGTATCATCTTCGTTTGTAGGTTTCGATTTCTCCAACTTTATGCTAAACCACATATGCTAAACTGCATTAGAGAAATCATATTTTCTCTCACCGAATGCTAAACAGCATTAAAGAAAACCTTTATGTTCTCCAACCGAATGCTAAATTGCATTAGAGAACCTTTATGGAATTAAAAACTTATATCCCCCTATGTCATGTCAAACTTCATAGATATTTATGCTAAACTGTATATGTCTAAATGACATAGGCACAAGGTCAATCTGTATATATGCCCAATGTCTTTCAAATGCTTAAGCTCAACACAAATCTTAAGACTTTCATACATATTATGAAAATATATGATGACACGTAATACTGAGAATAAACGATGATCATCTTTATCAATGAACCATCATATTATCATAATACTTTGAAATGTACAAATATACATGGAGCAAACACGATCCCCTAACTGGCAATGTCTAAGGACATCAAAACACTCATACTGTATACTTGTGTTACACACACAAGTGGGTGAAGTCCTTTAGTTAAAGGATCGACTCACAATTCCTCAATCCTTAAATGCTCCAAATCTTAATGTCACTTTTCCGTGTCAACACCTTTATGACCAAATAATCGATCTTTAACTGCTATGACCCTATGATATTCTTCGTTGTCATTAAACAACACTGTAAGAAGAATGTCACAGTAAAACCAAATGGATCTAACCACTAAATGGACCACTGACTACTCAAAAATCAAATTTCTGAGTTAAACTATCTGCGAAACCGCCCCTTAGCATGCACTCTGCATGCATAGTCGAGGAAGTTACACGTGTCTCTATAACACACTTCTACAACATTGTACCATCTGCAAACTTGAACTGTAACTTTAAGTGAACTTTCGATCATCCAGACATATAGCTAACTTTAAATCTGAATTCTCTTTGAGGTTTAGTATGTTGACTTTTCTATATGTCAACATATAATCCTTAATTCCTTCAAGTATCTCAACGCTCGCTAGACTGCATTCCAAAAGTCTATAACTGAATTAATCAAATATTGACCAAACAGTCAAACAGTAAATGCAATATCCTATCTAGTACATAACCGATTATACATCAACTACCCACCGTACTAAAATACGAAACATTCCTCATAATCTCTCTCTTTACTTTATTCTTTGAGTACTATACCAAAGATTATCTCACTGTGAGAGACAGGTGTTACGATAGGTTTACTGTCAACCGTATTAAACCTTTGTAATACATACTCAATGTATGCATTCTGAGAGGTCTAATAAGTGTTGAGATATATCCTGGTGAATCCGAATACCTAGGACAGAAGATGCTATACTAAGGTCCTTTATGTCAAGATTCTTAACCAAAAGTTGCTTATCCTCATACAACATGGTCAAGTGACTTGATGTGAGCAATTTACCATCCTCATGCGGTAATAGGAAGATAACTTTGCTCCCCTCAACTTCATAGTACAAGCATCTTTTGACCTTATTTTTCATGAAGCTGGAAGAGGCCATAACCTCATCATATGTAAGGTATCACTTTCAGGAGGTTTATTGTAAACCATATATTAATCTGCATAACTCACAAAACATGTCAGTACTATCTGGATCCTGGGACCCTACAGATTATACCGTATAAACCACTTCATAAAGGTCTTTATTCAGGAAGGTGATTTTGACAGCTTTCTGATATAACTCTATATCATCATAAGCTACAATTGCTTTTATTACTCAAAATATATCCTACGAAGATACGAGAGAAAAGGTAACACAAAGTCAATCTTTTTCCCTGAGCGAACCCTTTAGGCAATTGAGCGAGCCCATAAACCATTGAACTTTATCCTGAAATCCTTTAGATCTTAAACTTTATTTACAACTGACAAGTTTGCAGTTCCTGATGCAAATCAACCAGCTTCTAGACCTTACTATGCTTCATGGCTTGCATCTCGTCATTCATCGCATCCCACCACACATCCACATTGGGTCTAGAAATAGCTTATGTAAAAGTAACTGGATCTATAATATGTCTAATAACATAGTTCAATACACCTGATAGACTATGTAATCAGATGGGATAGCAGGTCATCTTACTCCAGTGGATTTACTTAACTATATTAGATCTTGTACCCCCAGGAACCCCTATGTGCACAGTTATGGGTTCCTGTTCCTATACAGGTACGGTACAAAAATCTAGATCCACCAGATCTAGCTATATGAACAGCAAGAACGTGACAACTGTAGTATCCGCCCTACTATCATCCAAAGGGTCAAGGAGCCCACCATCATCATAGACATGGTATTCCAGAAACTCAGTTGTTCTTAATTCCACTATTTTGGTCCTCTACAGTAAAATTTGTAGCCCTAAAGTGGTTAAGATATTTTACTAAATAGCAATGAAGGGAACGAGCATGCAATCTTTCTTTATAAGCATTATCCTACCTCAGCAAGGTAGCCCTTTACATGAATGTGCGCAAGGCTGAGTTTTTCAACTTCTAGATAGGTAGATTAGTCATGCTCTACATTGACTTCTTTAAGTCCTTTAGGGTGCAATTATGTCTTTCGGCAACACACCATTTTGCTCAGAACTACTCCGCATAGTGAACTAAGTCACTATTTCAACTGACTCCATATATCTGGCAAACGGACCTTTAAAGTCCTGAAACATTATGTTTACCATGATATTCTCCTCCACCGCCAAATCTGACTATCTTGATGAATTTTCCTAACTAGTTCTCAACCTTCAGTCTTTAAACAAGAACACTTGGGCACTCCCAACCACTACAGTAGAGTCGGGCATGGTGTCTTCGATGCCGGAAGCAATTTTTGGCATCCTAGGTGCCCATTTTTCACTTCATTCGGCCTATTTTCAACCCATTTTTCGTAACTAACCTTATGTATACCACTTTTACGTAATTATATACGTAAAAAAACTGAAAAACGAATCAAAAACCAAAGAAAACTAAATGAGATGAAAAACTTTCATTTCCGGCAGTCCGATCACGTAACCGCTCTGATACCACATGTAATACGTAGTGTGAGTCTTATTACGTATCCCGGATCTACATGAAAAGATTAAAAATAAAGGTAATGTGGAATACTTGGATTTTAGTTCCATCTCTAATTCCGATGTCGATTCCGAGCTCCAAACGTTTCCGAATCTCCCAGGATCTTTAGTAAAAAGTGCTCCTCGACTCACGGGCTAGGCCTTTCTACAGTTTTCTCAAAACACGAGCTTCCCTAATGGGTTAGAAATTCCTTATGCTCGTAAATGATCTATGAGTAACTGCAAGAGACTTTAACCTTTATATAGCATCCATATCGAGATTTCCCATCACAAGGTCGATATGGACCCGGTCCACACTAATTGGCACCCATTTTCTACCCGAACTTTGACCTATTAATCTAAATCATTTATTGGGCTACTTTATTATCTTTATTTAGATCAAATGACACAACTTAACTGATAATTTATTTAAAAACCAAAATTGCAATTAATGTTGTCCAACTTTATGAGACATAGACAAAATTGTCCCTAAGGACAAAAATGTCTAACAATCAACCCAACATCGAAAACTCAGCTGAAAGTGCAGACTAACAATTCAACCAATCATAAAGCTTCCACGTAATACAAAGGAGCCAACCTTTTAAAAAATGATATAAATTCAACACAAAATCCCCAACAGAAAAGACTAAACCCCGAACCTGGAGGCCAATTCCACGCGGCGTGAATAACACATCGCTCCTGAACATTGGAACAAAACCCGATTGTGATCTTATTGAGATCGCCCCAAAGAATCGATCCACTCCAAACGGACGCTTCGTCCCACACCGTGACCTGACCCGCAAGGACCACATTTGATGCCACGTAAGCATTGACGGTGACCTTTGGGACCCACTGCCCTAATAAGATTATCTGCCGCTGACCTTGGTAGTCCCACTTCACTCGATCGACCGAAGGCGTTATTGATTTAGTCGATGATTCGATGGAAAGAGAATGTCGCAGGAGGTGGCGGTGCTGAGTGATTGTAGAGTCAAGTTAATGAGGCATTTTGGTATTGAAAAGACTTTAGATATATTACATGAGCATTTTTACTGATCCAATATGAAACATGATGTAAACAAGCCAACTGAAAAATACCTCATAGTTGTATACTCCTTTACCGTGCCTAATCAACATGGGATTGACATTTTTATAGATTTGTACTAGGTTTTACCTAAATCTCACAATGGTAAGTACGATATATTTGTTCTTGTTGATATGCTCAGCAAGATGACACATTTTATTGTATGTTCTAAACTAAGGATGGCATGTATATTGCTGATTTGTTCTTTAAAAAGATAGTACATTTATATGGTTTGCCTAGAATAATTTTGAGTGATAGAGATGACACTTTGTGGAGTAAATTAGGCACTAAACTATTATTTTCTATCATTCTACATCCTTTAACGGATGGACAAAATGAAGAGGTTAATAAGACCCTTACTACATTGTTGCGTGCCATTATTCAAAAGAACTTACATCAATGAGAAAAGTGTTTACTACATATTGAGGTTGTGCACAATAAGGTTGTGTGTTCCACTAAATCTGATTCACCTTTTGAAATTATGTATAATTTTAATTCTTTGACTCAATTAGATGTTTTACCTTTACCTACTAAACAGTCTGCTAATTTTGATGGAAAGAAAAAGGAAATTTTTGTTAGAAATTTACTTGCCAAGATTTGAGTTAATATAGAAAAAAAGAATGAGCAATATGTAAGGTAAGCCAACAAGGGAAGCGTGAAAGTTACCTTTAAACCTAGAGATTAGGTTTGGGTTCATACAAATAAAGAAAGATTTTTTACCCCAAGGAAATCAAAATTATAACCTAAAGGAGATGGGCCTTTCTAGTTATTAGGTTAAATTAAATATGCAGTTAAACAAGGGTAGAACATGACTACCGCTAGAGGATTATTTAGGGATTATCATGGGAAGTGGTGTGGCAGTTTTCAACAGTATATTGGAAGGGGTTTGCCTTTAACTGCCGAATTCTGGGACGTTTTCTCAGGATTTACACTGACTTGGGAGTTTAGATATCGACACGTTGTCGTCAAAGTGAATTCCTTAGAAGTGATTAACGTCCTTTCTTCCTCCCAAATAATTCTGTCTAAGGATAATTTTTTGGTGGCAGGTGCTTGTTAACTATTACATCGAGCATGAGAAGTGCAAATTCAGCATGTTTATCTAGAAAGGAATCAGTGTGCCGACAGCCTGGCGATTCTAGCAGTTTTATTAAGTTTAGGTTTGCATATCCTTCAGGAGCTTCCATGGTCGTTATGGAGCTAATCTACCGAGATACGCAAGGTGCGTTATATCACAGAACATTGCGATAATATTTTTTTCTTCTTTCCTTTGTAAGCCAAAAAAAAGTTTGATTTATCAAGTCATTAAGACATTAATATTAGTTTTAATGTTACTGACTTATCTTTGTTTGATATAGGTTATTGGAGGAAAAATCTTTTTGAAGAGAGAGAGAACGATAGACCAACTTGTATCAACACTCACCAATCTATTACAATGGAGGTCCTATAACAAGAGCAAAACCTAAGTGCATGAAAGAGGCTTTGTAAGGGTTGATCATAGACATTCAAGATAATGTGACTGTTATCAAAGATTCTAAGACATTACCGAGATTAATTATTTATCTTCATGTCTAAGTGTTAAATGACCGCTTCACCACAATAGCTTAAGTTATTGTATGGAGTCAACTTAATTAATTTTATATATTCACTAACACACCCCCTCAAGTAAAAACCCTTTAGGCTTGAAACTTGCACAGGTTCACTCTATCTTGTACTGAATAATAAGTAGGTGGTAGGATTTAAACTCACGACCACATGGTCACAGAGGCTCTAATACTATATTAAATGACCGTTTCATCATAATAGCTTAAGCTATTGTGTGAAGCCAACTTAATTAATTTTATATATTCACTAACAACAAGATAATTGACAAAGCCTAACCCATGAGTATGCAAGGATTTATTTACTGTGACTTTCTCTGCTAACGCTTTCTGTGTGGCTTTACATTCCAGGTAGTTGCCCTAATGACACTAATAGCCATTCAAGTCAATTTATGCTAAAACAAATTAGAGAATGTCCATCACAATACAATAAAGAAGCTAAAGCAAAATGCATATCACTTTTAATTCACATCATACGTCTGAATCACCAGATGCCAACAAACCGCCCAACCCCAGGAACCAGAATCAGAGAACTCCTCCAGTTTCAAGCATAAGAAATCGTCAAAAGGGGAAAACTATTAAAGTGTTTTTATATCACCTTCATATCATAAAGAAGTAACTTTACTGCTTACTATTATTATTATAATAAATAAATAAATTATTTGTGAATGTCTTGATTATTCAAAATTAAAATAATCTTTATTTTTGAAAAAAAAAAGAATCATTTTATATTCTGATAATTTGAAATAAAAAATCCGTCATATCAAAGTATTGGATCATTTATAAGATCCTTAGCAGATTATTATATTCTTCCAATTATTAGTGGAAGGAAAGAAAAAAGGTAGTGTGCATTGTTCCTTCCAATCTGTACTTAGAGGTAAAAAGATGAAACTTCACTTTCCAGTTGCAACATGGAAAAGCAATCTTGATGGTACTTTCCTATGCTTTGTTCTTCTCTTTACAAGAAAAGCTAAAGAGTAGGTGGGAATTCTTAAAGCCAACACATACCAGCATGATCAATTTGTGGTGCGAATTCCAGTCTTCAAGAACAAATAAAAGAAAGTGGTTCTGTCTCCCTCCTTGATTTTACCTAATCATTATCTTTGAACGAACACTTGTTTGTCCCAGTCAATATTTTTATTCTTATACATTTCAATATAATAATCCGATAAGATACAGCATATCTTCATATCGGAATTTCGTCAACATACTGACTAAGAAAGCATCTATGGAGCTGTAAAGATAGAAGTAACAGGATAAGAGCACTTCTGGGAGACTTATCTCCATGTACCTACCAAGAACAGGTGAATACGATGGGGTCTCTTTCTAAAATATCTTGCTGATTCTCATCCATATCACAAGATATTTCTTTTTGAAGGGCCATTTTCATGCGCAGATTTCTTTTGCATCCACTCTGTATATATATGTTGGAGATTGACATTACCAACTACCAAGCAACTGCAAATACAACTTCTTGTCTTTTCATTGGAAGCATTTCGGAGGAAATGGAGGCAAACTACAACAAAAGAGGGTTCACTAAAAGCAAGCGGGTTACATCTATTTATCAACCATCATATACTTCTGTGCAGTATCTGAGCAAGTTTCAGGCTTACCCATCTTCAGTTACTTCTACAGGCATATATAGTGGAGCAGTTTCGCATCATCCATCGAAGGGCGACTTGCCTTCCATGACGTCCGGAACTGGTAGTAGTCGTAGCTACTTTGAAAACACACATACTGGTGATGAATCCATCGATGCCAAGGCTGCAACTTACATCAAAAGCGTTCAAGCACGTTTTAGTCTAGAAAGAGTTGAATAGACCACAATTTTCATTTAGAATTAGTCTATAGCCCCAAATTATAATATTTCTTAGAGTCTCAAGTACTTAGCTTGCAAGTTCCTCGCTATAGTTTGATATTAAGCAAATATATGAAATGATGTTTTTGTACTAGCTGTATCTCTGAAGCTAATTCTATACATAACAGTTGGAACTTTGGCAGCAAATTAAAATGGATTCTCATTCCCAAAATGATACAACAATTTCTCAATTGTTCAGAGAAGTTAACATATTAAATTAAGGAGACAAAGTAGAGACTGTAAACACAGGCTAGTGATCTGTATAGACGTGTACACCAATGGCAATAAGGAAGACAGCGATGAGGCCAAAGTAAATAGCAGCATGAACAACTATAGAAGCACCGCTAGTCTCCATGTTCCCGAACTCCACAAGTCTATGCTTCCCAGGCATCTGAAACAACAGTCCCGGCGACAACAGTACGAATAGCAGCACCGCGACTATCACAGGTCCCCAATCCGCCATCTTCAAAGAAACGTTTGCTCAATGGATAAGATGGAAAACCCAGATGCGGTTTCAGTGAGAAAGTATGGGGATGTGAGAAGAAGCAAAAAGGAAGGATCTTGCGGAAGGTAGCAGCAAGGAAAGTTGATGGAGACACTAGTGGACAGAACTCCATTGATTTACTTGTTTGGGATAAGAATAATAAATACCTGGTTGTGTTAGTTCGTTTTGGATTCATGTGAAAGCACATGGGAGATGGGCTCATGACGATGAACATTTAATGATCATTCCTGTATTTATTCATTTATTTTTATAAACTTGTACCTCAAAAACAAAATAAAAAAATCAAACACGCGGACCAAGCATTTGGATTCACGAAGCCTTTTCATGACAAAAGAAAACATAAAGGAAATAATAAATGAATACAAAAATGGAGTTGATTAGCCAGCATAAATGTGAATGCCGACTGCTAAAATGAGAATGGTGAAGACGACGAAGAAGATGATGGTGTGGACTAGGATGACCTTGACATTGGTTGTGAAGCTGCCAAATTCTATGGCGCGAGCGTTCCCCGGAAGCCGGAACAGCAGGCCAGGAGACAAGAGTATGAACAGTAACAATCCTACTAATATCGGTGCCCAATCAGCCATTGAACTGCGAAATCAAGCATACAATGCTTCAGGGTTAATGATCAAGTTCATGTCAGGATACAAAAAGCACTATTTAACGATACGAGACAGTACATTTGGATCATCTTTCTGTCTAGATATAATCCAACTTATATTCCTTTCGTGAAAGATCAGAGGATCAAAAGCCCAAGTGCGCATGTCAGGAGAATCTGCTTCTCTGTGTATAGTATTACTCAACCAATGACGGACAAGAGCATCAAAACTACATTCTCACGCAAAACCTTTTCTTATGTTTCTTTTCCATGAAAGAGAGACACCAAGAGCCCATGATTGGGGTTAAGCATCTCTTCATAATTAACAACAAAAATCCTGAGTGTGTGTGCTTCCTTTAAGGTCACGAGTTCTTGCATTCCTGGATTGGTATCCTAATGGTTGATAAGGGAACTTCATGCGTTTTTCATATTTTCAGCCACCGGATGCAGATCACCGCCATTTTTAGGCACATTTCTTGATGCGTAAAGTGAAACCGAATTTGGGTCTCGTGTGGGCGGATTCTTCAAATGACCCCTAGTAATAAAGGTCTGGATTCGAGTCATCCTTGAAACTTTTTAGTAATTAGCTTAAATACTTGTCTTGAAAAAATATTTAAGTACAGAAAAATAAATGAAATATGCTAAAAAGTGATTTATGATAGTTTAATAATTTTTTAAATTTAAAATTAAATTAAAATTAAAATTTCGGATTGAATTATACTTTAAAAATTCTACCAAATAGCTTTGTATTGCGATATTGTCAAGTTATATTAATAAAAATAATTATTAATATAGGATGATAATAATTTTAATTAATCTCTCAACTAATTAGGGATAAAATTACTGAAATGTTACTTTTTTATTGCGGGAAGATAACAATTATATAAGTTATATAATAATTTAATAAGTACATGATAAAAATATTTTCAATACTTTGTATTATAAATAAAACATAAGTTAAGTATATACATTTTAAATGCGGTTAAATTTAAATATTTTAGTATTCAAAATATTTTATTTAATATTTATTTTCAACCAAGTATTTTTTAAAATGAGTTAGCAACATTTTTTTAAATCAAAAGCGAGAATAGCCAAAGAGGATTGGGTGATAAAAGGTATGGATGAGAATAGCCAGAGAGGATTAGCTCAAGTTGATCAAGTCTCAGGCTGGTTCTCTAGGCCTGTTGGACATTAGGCCAGACTAGACCGATAATAGCAAAATAATAATATTTAAAAATTTTAAAAAAGAATAAAAGGCTCAGCTTCCGGCCCTACTCAGTGTCATTCCTAATTAAAAAGATTTAAAAGCTTTTATTTTGTCATATTCAACGTAATCAGTGACGTAGCTATATGTATTGGGCCTTTTAAAATTTTAAAATTATATATATATATATATATAAAGATAGAATTATTTAAAGCCCAGTAATATATTGAGTCTCTTAAAATTAAAAAAAATTAAATATTTAGATCTTCCTATTTTATATTTTTGACTCCTCGTTGAACGTAATCCATGCTTTTTACAATAATAGACTAAGAACTTGTATGCTCCACGCATCAACATTATCCCTTCCGATTTTTAATCACCAATAAATTATTGTGAATATTCAATGCTGATGGCCAGCCATAACTTTTTTAGAATACTCTTCAAATTCGAAAAGTCAATCAAATTTTTACTTTAAAAAATAATAACAAGTTAATATATTTTTATATTAAGAAAAATATAATTATTAATTTTGAGTGATTACTTATTAATTCATTAATAAAATATATTTTAGTGAAATTATATTATATTATAGAAAATACAATGTGAGGAAAAGTTAGTGCTTTATACTTATATGTTTTATTATTGCAATAAAATGAATAGGATACTCAATTGAAAATTAAAGATGTGATTTGAGGATGCAAATCTTTTCATGATTTGATCAACAAAAAAGAAGCAAGATTTAAGTTTAAATTTTAAGTATCGAGACACACAAGCTCTTTCTTTTTACAAATATTAAGGATGTGCTTATTTGAAAGGTACGAGAAAAGGGGTATGGGAACAAAAAGAAAATTGATGATTGGTATGAACCTATTATTAAAGGCCTAAGAGTTCATTCCTCAGTTTTGAGCAATCTTCCATTCCTCTCATAATTTAGAAGAATGGGAAAGAGTAATGAGAGTGTTTGCACTATAATTAATTAAATATGGTGCAATCAATTAATTATGGTGAAATCAATTAAATAATTAATTACATTATAATTAATTAAAATATTGTAATTAATTAATTAATTAAAATATATTTATTAATTAAAATATTGTAATTAATTAATTAAAATATTGTAATTAATTAATTAATTGCAATATAATTAATTAAAATATTATTATTATTATTTAATTAATTACATTATATTTAATTAAAATATTATTATTAATTAAAATATAACTATTCATTAATTAAAATATTAATTAATTAAAATATCATTATTCATTAATTAAAATATTGTAATTAATTAATTAATTATAATATAATTAATTAAAATATTATTATTATTTAATTAATTACATTATATTTCATTAAAATATTATTAATTAAAATATAACTAATTAAAATATAACTATTCATTAATTAAAATATTAATAATAATTAATTAATTGAAATATAATTAATTAAAATATAATTTATTTATTAATTAAAATAATGTATTGAATTAAAATATAATTCATTCGTTAATTAAAATATAATTCATTTTGTAATTAATCAATTATAATATTTTTTACAAACCAACCACTATCAATGGTAATGGTAATCATTCATTCATCTTAATTAACCATCATAATTATAATGATTATATCCATTTCCATTCCTCCTTATATTCATTCTCATTCTCATTTTCATTACTTTCTATAAACCAAGCGCTCCTTAAATCTCAAAGCTTGCTTATTAGGAATCTTATACTTTTATTCTTTCCCCATTTTAACGACCTTGAATAGGATCTAATCTAAAAACGCAAATGCACAAGACTCTTCTCTTTGTGAGGGTAAGGTGAGAGTCGCATCATTTCCTTTACATTTTACATAGAAACTATTTCCATGATTCGACCCCGTAACTTTTCAATCGCAAAGTATTGAGATTGTCACGGACAGTAGTGTGGTGGTTTCCTACAGTACATTGATAGGAGCTCGCCTATAGTTACTAAACTATGAGGAGTCCACTCGGGAATTACCCTGACATGAAGGTTTGTCTACAAATGAATTGTCGTTGAAGTGGATTCCCTAGAGGTAATTAACATTCTTTCCTCTTCTAATATAGTTTTAACTGATGATAATTTTTTGGTGGCAGGTACCCATAGGTTAATCTACCTAGCATGGGAGGTACAACTTTAGCATGTATATCGATAAGAGAACCAGTGTACTGATAGTCTAATCTTTCTCATAACTATATCAAGCCGAGATTATATATACTCCACGAGCCCCCGACTTTTGTCCAGAATCTCATCCACTAAGATAAGCAAGGAGCTTTGTACCGTAAAATTTAGTGCTAGTTAGGGTACTTTGTTTGTATAAAGTGTTCTTTTATCTGATTTACCCGTTGTAACTAAAAAAAGGAATAACTTTAACGGTTGTTACAAGCATGACTTGGTAATTAATAATATATGGATTTAATCATAATTAATAATAACTAATCCAATTCATAATCTTAAGGGTGCGTTTGGTTTGAGAGTTTGGGAATGAAGAAATGGAATGATTGTAAAAAAGAGTGT